>MNPL01020006.1:3167-19342 GCA_002081605.1 Tropilaelaps mercedesae
AGAGCAAAAAACTTCAAACAAGAAGCAGAACCGTTTCTGTTTACCTGCAAAGCCACCATAACTGAGAAAGCGCACCAAGAGTAACTACTGTACTGTGAATGTAGACCTCTAGATTGTAAGCGACACTTCTGTATACCCAATGTATCATGGGACGCAAACCCTTCAAGAAAACTGTTTTGAACAAGAACAAGCTGTCTTGATTCAATGCCATCCGGCTGTTGCCACCAGTTGGGCACGGCCTGAGCGATCAGAATCGTGAGTTCGGCAGCAAACAGCGCCAATTGCCTTGTATTGTATAAAAATCACCGCTGCGTTTTATTTCGACTTGGATACTTTTAATCCAGATAGACGCGTATTGGTAAGGACTAAACGAGAAAGACTTTGATTTTATGACTGTTTTAGTTTATGTTATCGGTCATACGGTGGTAGTAAGGACTCGGGTGCGTGATGGGGTATCAGAAGCATGTGATGTGGATCGTCATAATAAATAAATTGTTGTGTAAACTATATTGCTGCGTTCAATTCAAGTGACACGTGGCTTTTTGTAAGCTGTTTGCCTCGTTTTTATCGAGTGCCCAAAAAATAACTGTTTCGCTCCTAACCCAACGAACTAATATGCCTTGCACGCTTTTGTTACCCTCAGACGAACATATGTCTATAGATGTATTGATACATTGACGTGTCTCTATCCTTTTGGTACTCTACTCATGACGAGCACGATGATACTTTGCGGTCTTGCGATCTCCGACACGCATTCGATTTTATGGCTTATTTCCTGTTGCTCTTTCAGATATCTTCTCTTGTTTGTTCCATCAACGCAAAGACATCATAATCACTATATTTCTAGCTTCTCTTCCTCTTGCCCTTTGGTAGACATAATTGTGCCTTTTACATGTAAAAATATCTTCGTCATGGTCACAGTAATAATATTCTTATCCCTCCCATTACTTAGTGTACCTCGCGTAATCATCATTTCATCCCTTCATCTGTCTTCTGCTCTTTCTTCTCGGTAAATAGCGTCACACTTCACCCTCATCACCGCATCCGCAATGTTTTTGTTAATTATTGTATCTTTAGTGGAGTTGTTTGCGGTTAAAGTTCCAGTCGGCTTCAACGCGTGCAAACGTGACGGCGGAGGCAACGGTTTTGTTGGTTGAGTGGGCGCTCTCATTGTGAGTTGGCCTTCGCTATTAGCAGCATCCACCGGTCTGGGCGTTGCCCGCTGCGTTTGCGCCACCAGGGCTGCTGCTCGCTTGTTGAGGTCCGAGCTTGATGCCATTTGCCTACAAGGAAGAAAAAGTGTACAGAGAGAATTGGATGACACTCTATCAAATCTCTCTAATCTACACGACGCGATAGTATTGCATTCTAAAATCAATGTTCACCAACCTTTATTGTTTATTAGCTTTCTCCATAATCAATATTTATCCCTTTTGGATACGAAAAGCTTTCCGCGCTATTAAAGCGATTAGCAATCGTACGAAGGATGGGGAGCTTACGCCTAATAAAAATCATCTGAAATAGCACAACTACATCAGTATACGTATGGATACCTCGTTGTTGATGTCAAAAACACCTTCTTCGATCTTATCGTAAATTTCCTTGGCGGTTTTGATAAAAGCGTCTTCAACGTTATCCGCAGTTTTCGCGGACGTTTCCATGAAGACGAGACCGTGCTCCTGGGCAAAAGCTTCACCTTCTTCTTTCTTCACTTCACGGCGACCTTCCAGATCACTGAACGAAATGAACACGAAAAAGTAACAATGAGTAAAGGGGCTCAATAAGTTGGGAGCGTGAGTTATGGCATTGTAAGTGGGCAGGAATTTAATGCAAGCTCAATGAAGAATGTTCTTCCTTTGCGTATCAAATTTTATGACTTTTTATACAGCCGAAATGATAGTGCAATGCAACACGCCTGTGCGAAAAATGCAAACAGTATACAGGGAGGCTACTTTAAAAACGCCGATGAAGCCAAAGTTTGCTACATGGGCTGATCTAAAAAATAAAACAACGAAAGAGGTGTACCTCTTGTTCCCAATGAGCATGATGACCATGTTTGAGCTTGAATGTTGGCGGGCATCCTCAAGCCACGTGGTCAAGTGGTCAAAGGTGTCCCTTCGTGTGATATCGTACACGAGCAGGGCTCCCGCCGCCCCGCGATAATATGACCGTGTGATAGAACGGAACGCTTCCTGACCTGCCTAATGTTTGGAAAAAGAAGAAAACAGGGAGGAGAAGCCAGCAACTTATGGTTTAATTAAGAAAACATTCTATTTTTCAACAATAAATCATATTTGGACAAGACCATCCCCCAAAGGGGTACAGCCCCATGGATAACAAACTTAAGTGTCCTGCGGGCTGCCTACCCCGAAAAACAAAGAGCACTCAAACTTGCGCTTTGAGATGTAGAGCATGTATATATAGAGGATCAATACGCGATCAGATATCTTCAGTCTTCCACATCCAAACGCAGAACTCATACTTTACGACAGATGAAGACCTTCGACTTCTTCAAAGCTCTTCAGTTGACCGCCTATGCGATTGCTATGTAATACTATTGCTTGCTCTTTACTTAGCGTCATCTGCCTAGGTGGACATTCGCTCGCTTACCGTGTCCCAAATCTGGAGCTTAATCTGCTTCTTGTCGATTGTAATCATACGAGCGCCGAACTCAACACCTGCAAGTGCACAGCGCTTGTGTTATTGAGAACAACGCCATGAACAATCATCATCTGTCTACGACCTTTGTAAAGGGGACTGCAAGGTGGTAAACAGGTGGTGCCTCTGCATGTCTCATTATCCACTCACACACGTACTTCCGGCGTTTCGAACTTATAAAAAAATACGCATGTTTTCGCCAGCACGTCAACCTTATACCATAGTAGTACCGTGATTGAGTTTCCACATTAGCGACAGTTACAACGATGCAGTCGGTTCACCTGACAAGAACCCAGCCACTAGCTATCGCAAGAAACACTCCTCAATCCTAACTCAACTGCCTCGTCGCCTTAACCTCAGCACGAAGTCGCCTCAGCGAAATAGTAAACTCTAAGCGGCGCTAATATTGAACATTGGCCCGCTTTCTAAGGTGATCGTTTTTTGAACTGCTCAATCTATGGCCGCTTTTATAATTTACGATAATCCCGACGAATAAACGATTAACGTGTCAGGGATGTCCCTGTGCATTGCAATAGCCCACTTGATCTCTTTAACCCACTTGACGATTGGACATTGAGCGCCAATTGGATAGCTCGGCTACAGTGAGAACTATAACGCAGTACACCCGACTTGAGTAAAGGCACTATTTCTCGTCATCGTGGTCAGCTGTCAAAGTAATAGAAAACGATAATCTGTTGGCAAATACCAGATAAAAGCTATTGTATCGGATGAGGGCGCATCCTAGACGCGTCACTTACTTAAACCGGAAGATAACTCCACAGGGATGTCCTCAACCATTTTTCGCTAACGAAGACGTCCAGATTTAGTTCATACGGTACTTCTTTTTTGTTATTTGAGCAAACCATAGGACACTAAACACACGACCGTCTAACCGTCGACTAACTTGGTAAGAAAGCACCTATGCCTGGTCACTACAAGATATTACGAGGTCGGCGCCCAAGCGATGCATTTGGCCTCAGCTAACTTTTTTTTTTAAATCAGCGCAACATTAAACCTTACCGATAGTGAGGTCATGGACGGGCTGAAAGCGCTTATCGGTGAACTGGAGCAGAAGGCACGACTTGCCGACGCCTGTGAAAACATTACGCAGCCACATGAAGATCATACAGTGATCACACAAAGAAGAAGGCACAAGCAAAAACTTCATTGTTAGAAGGCCGTTGAAACCGCACTCTGAGACTCATATGCAGTAACACATCATAGAAATCTGATAGAACATACATACATACAGATACAGCTGACGCATAATGAAAGTCACGACAGAAGTTCCTTTAACAGAAATTCGACATAGGATCAGCAAATGCGGTGCCGCAAAGTACAACAACGCTATTATTTGCTCATCTGATACGAGGTCATTTATCTGTACTGAACTGCGCATACCTTTTCCTCCATTTCTACATGTCTGAAGTCTTTTATCGTTCCACATGCCTTACAGATCACTAAGTAAAGAAGCAATCATATGGCAGTTGTAACCATTAGTACGCTCGGTCATAGTGGAATTTTGGCTTGCCTGTGTGACAGACGCGTGCTTCACCGTGACGGCACCCCCGATGACATTAATATCAATGCACCGCTTCACACTGGGGCTACTAAAATATTCAAGCCATTTTGTTTCCGGGCAGTGACTGCTTTCATTGAGCATCTTCGTCTGGCCGGCCTGGCACTATAACCCGATCCAGCGCATACCAAGTCGCTGCCGGGTCTAGTCAGGTAATGCTAGCTGATAAAAAAGAAATATCTTTTACTTTCTTGGTAGACGGATGCACCCGACGTCGATATCAAAATATGCGAAAAGGAAGGTGGTAGGCGTTGGCGATGTAGAAGGTGCGCTGGCGCTACTGTCGTTAAATAACTCCATTACTTTTACATAACAACAAGCAAAAGACGGTTCGCTTATTAATTAATAAGATTTCCATCAATAATCAGCAGTTTTTTTTTACCCACAAGATAGTTCTCCCATAGGCATATCTGCCTAGACAACAACACTATTCTTTTTCCGAAGAGATATTTCGTAGATTTTTACGAATGGTCTTTCTGATGGTCTCCTACTATTCATCTATCGCATTATTTTTCAGTTATGTTCTTCAAGTTAAATTTTCCAAATAGATTTTCATTGAGAGGACGCTTTCATTTCCGGAGTCAGCTTTTGTTTCTACGGTCCCATTCTGATTGGCAATCCCACTCGATCCCCTTGATACAGAATAAGAAATAGAATCACTTACGGTGCTACGTCATGTAACAGGCGGTCAGAAGCTTCCATGAATCGCCATCTTGGACACAGAATAATATGATATGTTTGCACGCATGTTTGTGTGTGTGTGGACACATGCGTTCCAACAATCGTCGACAAGATACTGAAACGTTGTTGGCCTGATGAAAAAACGCAGCGAATGTGTTCAGCGAATTTGCATGTCCTACTACGGTCAGGAAAAATCATTAGTCCGCCGCCGTACTCAAATATCTACAGCGAATACATTTTTGCCGCAGGAGCGACTATTTTCCGATCAATATCTTTCTCCTTATAGAGCGCTGGTCTGCTACCGCCGTTCCAGCAAAAACAAACCCTCAACGCCTCAATAAGTTTATCAGCGTCTTTATGGCGTTGTTTGGTGGCTATTTCCCAATTCTCGTCAATAGTTCTTCAACTGCGGCGCCACAATGCCGTTCTGTAAAGCTCAACGTCCAGAACCGGTACGTTCTTCTGAGCTGGCTACGCCGTTTACGAAAAAATAGAACTGGCCAGCTACTAGCTTTGCCTGTTACAGTTATCACTGACAATTAAATCGGACGTATTCCAACAGACGGTGGTTACTAGGAAACCAGTAACTGTACGTTGACTAATCGGCGCTGATAAGTAAAAAGAAAACGGGCCTTAAGACTGAATGGGGTGATGCCAATTTACCCCGATGTAACTCTCAAAGTACGCAAATTGTTTATAAACAGTTTTATATGTTGTCTACGTTACATACATATTCGTGAGCTCACAAAATTCAGTGCATTCACTTCACGAGAACCCAAAATGCACGGCAGACGCTAGGCTAGAGCGTGCATTACTGGTAACATTAGATACGCAGTGTATTAAAAACGCAAAGTTGCCACAACTGTAACGGCCGCTTGCCGCACGAAATTCACCTTCCATCTTAAAAAGCAAACGAGCGGCTCGCGTCTTAAATAGGTTATCCATATAAGTTCTGATATTGATTGGGAGAAGTTCACAAGAGGCGTAAATATCAGGCCCGAAACGCTACGGCTTCTGTCAAATATCCCCCTGGAGGCACCTTTCTGGATGATTTTTAACCTGCGGGCTATCCGCAAGCAGCCCCCACCCTGGACTGAGTGTGCAGCATATAAAACAAGCAGTAGCTACGCCTTATATACTACGGCACTGAGACACTCAAGCGGAACTTCAATTTCCCTGAGTCCTCTAAGTACCGCAATAATAACACAACATTTGGCCGCCTATGTTGATAACTAAGTTTACCAACATATTGTCCCAATGAGAGTTCGACCTAAGCACTCGACACTCTTCGATAGATCAAGCTGAATGGCACGAAATAGACGCGGTTAGACCTTATACAATTTGTTGTATAAGGCCTAACCGTCTGGTTGTGACTACAGATAACAGACTTTCACCATCTACTAAGCCTACTTATATTTATAGATATTCGGGAACTAGTTTGACTATACAGTCCAGTCCCTTCTCAAAAAGCATGCATCCTTAAGAGGAAAATAAAAATACAGATAGAACTAAATCGACGTACAAACATCTGACTACGATAGTATAAACGTCTCATAGTATACGATGAATTTATAACATACGCCAGTTGAGATCAATGGGTCACATCGACAAGTGCGATCTTTAACAACCAAAACACATTTTCAGGGAGCTTCCTCCAGACAAACGAATACCGAGCTGCCATCACAGCTGTTTAAGTATTTCCTCTACTTACAGTAACGTAATCCAAAATAGCTTAAATATGCGGAAATATTCAATGAGTCACTTATTGACGCAGATAAACAAAAGTCCAAGCATGACATAATCTGAATAGTTGAACGGTGTCGGGCTAGCCACTTGAAAACAAAATCCAATCGGATTAAGCGTACAACCAACAACTAACCGCGAACGGGTGCTATTGGGAAGAATCTTGGCAGGCAACGAAATTTGTGTCATTCTACATTTTATATTTTTATACGTAGGTTAGGGTACATACACAACGTGCATCTATCCAGCTCACGGGCTAGATATCGCATGGCTTGATATGAAGCAACTTGTCGTGAGAGAATTAGAAACGCCCTGAGTGGATCCACTCGGCGATTTTCCTAACACTCGTGAGGTGACAACGGAGTGAATATAGAACGAGTATACATACTACTAACGCGTCTGAGTAATGACTAGCAGACATGCGCAACGTCTGAACGGCGCACAACTTGCATAATAACCGCACAGCACGAAGGTGTAATGCAACCTTGCACAGCATGTTCTCCGCCTGCGGATTCAACAGTTCTGCTCGACGTTGGATACAACCATTCTGTCTCGCATTACAGGTGAGAAAGGCGTCGCAGGAACAATTCAAAACTCGAGTGGACTGCGGGAGGTGTTCAATCGAAAGCGCGTTCGCCCCTCTCATGTCCGGCTAAGAGAAGCCACTGTCAATTACGAATGAGTGAGACGGACTTGCGCAGGAAAATGAGTCCTCGTTATCCGAGGTTGAGACGCTATCAGGCCGTAAGTGGACTCGCTACGATAACAGCGACGCCCGCCTTCTAAGTTTGCGCAAAGATTATTTAGGTCAACACGTGGAGTTCCGCCGTCAGGTACCAGCAACAGGCGAGCAGCTTTAGAGCAATGATTTTCGCCGCTTGTCCATGAAATTCACCTGTAGTTCGTCCAAGAGCTGGTACCACTGCGACGGCAAGCGACGCATCGTCCGCTGCCTGACAACAGTATATTTTTTCGTTTTGTCTATCAATGTTTAGTAAGCATTCACAACTTCTTTGCTGACTTCGTGTACTTGAGTGCGTTTAAGAATACACGATAAGAATACAGAGAAGGGAACCACATTGAAGAGTTCTGGTAAACGATACCGTCATGGCTTTTAACGGCGCATGTATCTCAATAGCAGAATTTAGTTTCATCTTTTGTAGAACGACGACATTCCGGATTGACTTTGAGGTAATTTTTTTGAAAAAAAGAGCTATATTTCATAGCGTTGTACCCGCACTCATATTCAACGGACGCGAATCGTTGAGTCGTGTATGTAGTACAGCATGCATTGTTGCTTTTAGTTCTTCCACTCGTAGTTACTGGACTCCTTTCCGTTCGTGCGCATGCACATCGCCTGACATTCATCTCACGCTTTTCAACGCCAGACCTCTGAAGGTATCGAAACGCCGACGAAATCCTGCCCCCTAAGGACTAACAGCGGCACTCTTCGGCGCCTTCTAGAACGATGCTGAATGCGATCGGCAGATGGAAAACGCCTAAAAAAGGCTTCTGCCAATATCCGTCTGCGTTTATATCTGGACATGCCATTGATACGAAGGTACACCCCGTCAGAGCTGTGCGGGCGCCCTGTGCACATATGCGCTTGTCATCTGGCTCATACCTACTCGTCGCTTGTTGTCTTCCTTGGGCCTACCCGGACAGACTCAGTTAAAGCAGAAAGTTGGTCCTAGCCAGCTTTTTTGCATGGCTCGCTTTGCGACCAGATTCCACCCATTGTCTCCGCTGTTGGCTGGCGCGTTTCTCTATTATCAACCGCCACCACTCCGAAGCTGGCTGTGCTGTCGCAAACAACGACAGCTACACAATTCCACGCTAGCCATGACGCACAATCGTGAACTGAACCCAGTACAACACGCCGAACCACACAAACTCTGGATTGAACCTTTACCGGCCACTTACCCGTGTCTCCGATGATGATGTATTTGAAGAGGTATAAGTAAGACATCTTGACGTGGTCGTTGTGTGTGCGAACGTTCGATGGAAACGACGACCCACGGCGGCCACGGTACGGGCAAAACGGTTGTTTTGGCCTCGCTGTCCTTTCGCCGAGCAGCGGGCCTCAGTCAGCTGGTACTCGACACCCGCCTGATCCAACCGGTCGAGACCTGCGATCAACGACGCAGGCACACTCACCGCACAAACGAGCTCTATCCTACCACCTTTAGCTAGAACGGACTCGGTTCACGACACGGCACCTGCTTTGCTTCTGCTTGGCCTGAGACAATCCAGCCGACTGTCTAGATCACAACTAACAAGTTCTCTGGCGCAGGCGCAAGCTAACAGCTGCTGCAACGTAGCACCCGACGGTGGGACAACGGCGTTGTGGTCACAGCAGAGTGCACACAACACCAGCGACCCGAGTGACGACGCGGAATACGGGAAGGGGTCGGGGACAACAGACTGGCAGTTGCACGGGAGCAGCACAAACCAGACGTAGCTAAAGGAATAATTCTGGCCGTGCGCAAGTGGTAACGAACAGCACCGCCGCTGCCTTCTCTCTCTCTCTCTCTCTCGTTCCCTCCGTTCTCTAAGTCTAGCACTCTCTGGCCGTTGGTATTACACGCAGCATTGGCGACAACGACGACGACAAAGAAGCCGAAGGCCAATGGGAGAGGCCAGCATATGATAGATGACGTGTAGTCGCTAAGCTGAGCGGTGCTTCGAAGAAGGACGGGGCGAAAGCTGCTCGCCGCGTCGACATCCCTTCTGATTTTCGCATTAACTCTTACCCCCTCCGCCCGAAAAATAAACCTAATGGATGCACTCTCCCCCGATAGCGTTTGGAAGTGATCGTGCAGATCTCCCTAATTCGGCGATCCTTGGGGGAATTATCGATGGCCATTTATTCGAATAGCGCCGTAGGCGTCGGCAGCCACGTCGGTGAGCCTAGTGGTGCAGAACTTGCATGCCCACCCCTTCCGCAACATCCGCGTTTTTTTCAAAAATTGTCATATTTTTTCTTCCTTTACACTCAAAAACATTCTTGTCTCGTTGTAAGCCTTCGCATACCTAATGTAGGAGTAGTTCTCTACTGCGATTCCGTCGCTTAGCACAACGGCCAAAACTTTTTTTACAATCGCAACACCAAAACGCCGTAGCATTATTTGAAAGAAAACGGGAACTGGAGACATCTGAGATCATCGAGTCAATCGTGGAGTCTAATGTATCGTCCATTTGCGTTGCTCTCAGTAGTTAGAATTTACTGGCCAGCGGCGCGGATTTTTTGAAAATTTGATTTTGTGCAAAAGCTTGAACTGTGTAATATAAAATATAGCTGGGTAACCGTACCATGGCGGTATTACTCATAACCGCTATTTGACCATCATTTACATTGAAATTCCTTTTTTAAAGATATGATGGAGAGAAGTTTTTTACCGCATGAGAGACGTGCTAAACTTGCCGGTGAACCAACTAGGACACAATCTATGTACGTAATATAAACTCAATACTCCCAGCATCTTCCTGAATTGAAGACATCCATTAGCTCAGTACACACACATTCGAAATTAGGCGGAGACAACTCTGCGTGTTCATTCGCCTCCTCTTTCGGTCTTCCGCGGCGGCCTATAAACAGCTGATTCCCCTTCAGCGGGAGGCCTTTAGACGACTACGCGGAATTCTCTTGGGCAGCCGCGAGGAAACAATGTGTTGTATTGTTTATGGTTACCAAAACATTGCGAGAACTTGACCGCCACCGGAGTGCCTTGTTGGTAGTTTACCGACGTAGTATTCCGGTACTACCGCTACATTAAGGGCGCTTCTTGATAGTTCTCCGGGTGTCAGTTCGTAAGATGATCGAGACGCTGACGAGAGCAGCGTAACCCTCCCGCCAAAGTTGAATCCCACCTCAGCGAGTTAAAGGGCCACTGATATTGCAGCCGTCAAGCCATGAGTGGATAGAAACGCATATGCCTTAAGTGCAGGGCCGAACTCCGGCCAGTGTAGAGCGTGTCGTTACCGTCGTCGGCTGCTCGTAGTTTTATGGCAATACAGAGTGAAATCGTCGCATCCTGGAGCGTCTAGTGGAGACGCTGTCCGAGCGTGTGCCGTTCGAATGCGATGGCTCGAGGCGCCGGAGGTCGCCGGGTTCAAGTGTCGTGTAAAAGTGAAAAGCCCCCGGGCCCACCTCCGACACCGCGCCACCTGCCCAGACCTGCTGTCAAGACTCAGTCCCCCCTTCAATTTCAACTATCAGCTAGCGTATTTGCGCTGATCTGCCTAGCAGGTATTGCAAATGCGAGTCATATCGATGATGGTCATATGATGAAGTCCGTATGTCGGCATGCATTAAACAAAATGGATAAACGATATTTGCTACAGGTCGCATTGACATATGATCAAGTAATTGGTTGCATTGACGTTAACATGAGCAGGTGAAATATCGTAGTTTAATTCTCAAAGGTGAGGTTTTCATTTGCCGATTGCACATGGTTAGCAGTAGTCTATTCTATACTACGATCGGAGAACTATTCAGTAGGATCGGTTGTCACATGAAGCGAAGTTAGGGAAAAAACACGGGAAACGGCATGGGACGGTCCAGGTGTCGAAGGAAGATACGTATGTGTGCTTATCTCCCAACTAGTCCTATTCGTAAATTCGTTACCCTGCGAACAGAACTCAATAAAAGCTGACTCAACGATTGTTCGTTTAGAAGGCGAAACCGGCTGAGGGCGAGTTCTATACCATTCATCTGATGCACCCGGAAACGCTATCAATATGCAAGGCTGGCAGAGCTTGAGGAGTTCTATTTCCTTACATTTGCAGCGAATTGCGCAGCTTCAAACTGAATACTATCGCTTTTGCGTATCCCAAGCGTATCCCAGAGGGAATCTTGCGATCTCATTCATACACATTGCAGAAACGCGTTTCCAATTGATAAATCAGATCACATGAGCAGTTGACGTTTTACTATCGTCTGAGTCTTTTCTCTACATCGTTAGGAATTTATGTAGAGCCTAGAAATTGAAATGAAATTCTTCGTTATAACCGAACGGATGGCGCTCTTCGAACTCTTATTGCACTAGAACCCATACTTGATACCACTATGATATACGAGCCGTGCTATATTAAAGAATATTCGTGGATGTACTACCGGTGAGTTCTGTAAATGTATTAGTTTAATTTTATCATAGCAAAACGTATCTGCTCGAAAATAAATTCGTGGCATCACAAATACAATCGCACCTGGCGCCACTACAATCTGTCTCTGTACTTTACCGTCTCTTATACAGGGCCATGTGGCACAATTTCAACGAAAAAAATCTAAAAGCAATAGCCGAATGTGTACCTCACACATTTACGACTACTTATCTGTAGCGATAAGAAGTTGGCTAGATCCTGTAGAAGTAGGCCGATAAATAGTGTTTACACATGGTTTGTTTACCTGTACCATCGACCGAGTCATTCAATACTGAGTGAACAGTCCTAACAGCAAAGGTTAAAGTGCCCTGTCTTGCGTGGCGGTCAAGAGCATTCGTCGACATATCCTACCTTGAATTACATCGAATAATTTCTAAATACAAGTGTACCTATCGTTCACAGTAATCGTTACAATGGTAAATGGTTTTGATGGGTAGCGCCATTGTAATTTGGTAGTTCTATTTCGCACGAATTTTTGCATTGAGCCTTGGTAAATGTTAGTTCTGATTTCAAGCAGTATGACGGAACATGTTTCCTGAAGACACCTTCATTAGATATTCACTTACTTCGCAGCGTTACTTCAACTCGCCTTTCAGTTTCAAGTTATTTGTTTACATTCAGTCTACCACCTGAGAGCCCGCTCGCCGCTGCGGTTCAACGGTATAGATGACAATAATTGGCAAGCTATTCGTTAGCCCGCTTATCAGACTTCGTAGACCTAACATTGGCGCACCGCGTATTATTATCTAGTGTGGATCGCCACAATGCTTCGATGGTCAATCTTTATTGTGTAGTAAATGTGTTTTAAACCACCCCATATAGAGACAAGATCGAACATTCAACGCTTTCCAATTTCCGCGATCACGGCTTCACATCAATATGCAGGGGAAAAGGTTCAGTTACATTTCAGTTATAATCTTTGAAACTATTTGATACGAAGCGCGGGAAAGTGTTGCCACCCTAGAAAAGAAACAGTTCTAGAACCCCAAACTTATTCCTTATCAGCCTTCTGTACTGATCTTCTGTCACCGAAGGCAAGTCTCTCGAATGGGCTGACGAATTAATTGCCCAGAAGATCTGCAACGAAGTGCTACAAAGCATTTAGATTGTATTTGTTATTTGTGGGTTGACGACGATGCTCACTAGATGCACAATGCAAAGTAACGTACAGTGTGCAGTGAGGAGGAATCAATCTAAGTAGAGCTGTTCACCTAGAATGACCAGTTCTTTCTCCGTACTGCGTGTAGATTGCTGAGCCGGGCATTTCGCCCTTTTCGTATGCTGAACACTAGCGTCGAGAGAATCTATCATCAATCCATAATTAGTAATTGAGCAAGGGCTAAAAAATTATGAGCACATATCTTGCGGTTACACCCGCGTATAGGGAACGTGGGTTCAGCCTAGTTGTTCCTGCGTCTCCGCTACAGTAATGGAATACGCCGCGGAGAAAGGAACACATGTTTTTTAACGTTCTGCCTAATAGGTGCTTAAGGTTAGAAAAATAATTCGTTGTTCAAGTTTGTCAGTAGCTAGAGTTTAATAGGCATGACGGTCGTGCGTCAATGCCTACTTACGCATAGAAACTGAAACGGCCTGTTCACATAAAAATAGGTTAAAACGCTATTAATATTCATGATATATCCGTATTACCACTACGGATATTGACTAACTGTACCGATGGAGGTTATTTTCACTCAGTGTCTAGTGCGTATATTTCTACGACGTTCGTATGCGGCGTAATGGGGACATTACGCAGCCAATGTGGCAACGTTAGAAATTGAAAAATGGTTTATGTAAAAGTGGTTCTTTTAATGAATGATGTATTGTTAAAGTATCGCAAGCCTTAATTTATTCAACATGCGTTCATTAACGATCTGTACATTTTTTCTTATTTCTGCGTATATGTTTGCATGTACGTGTGTGTCTCTGTATGTATGTGTGTGTGTGTCTGTGCGGCTGTGCATATGAGTTTGTTTCTATAGCGCAGTACGTGAATCTCTACCACACTGTTTGGTGGCTCCCGTTCTCACAGCAACACTACGCAGTCAACTATCAGTTGATATGCCGACCGACGGCGATATTCATCAGTGCGATCCTATGCCGACGTCTACCATGTGCTCTGGTTCCGGGCTTGCGGCCGAGGGACTCAGCTTTGCTTTTTCTGTTCCCTATTCTGGGCTATGCAACGTTCCAGGTACGGCCAACCTAGACGAGTATGGTTACCTCAAGTAACGCTTTCCTTCTGTTTCTCGCTTGTGGTATTCTATGAGGAGCCATGCTTGCCAACGGCGTCTCGGACTACGTTCTTCCCTGCTTCTTGTATCGATTTATTCTAACATTTTCACCTTTATCAACTCTAAAATGCCTAAAATTCTTTAAAATTCTCTCTCAAAACACTCTAAGTTAGCCTGCACCATCATGTGACTACGTTGGTTAACATTGCAGATCTGTCGTTCCTACGGGTTGCTATCACTGGCCTTTCTTCTCTACCCGAGTCTCATCTACTGCGTCGTATTTGGCTTCACCTGGCCACCGTTTGTGTCGCCTACGGGATGCAGTGATGATCCTCCAGACCATTTATCGTGTCTCGCTGCAAAGCCGGTCGATATCCGACAGGAGGCGGCAAACTTTCGAACAGACTTCAATACTCGGTTTGTGGCTAATCCTGTTTCGAACCTAGTGCACCCTGGAATGCAACTTATGCCTATTTAGTACATTACCCCGGCGTTATCGCCGGCAGTTCGATTCAATTTCAAGGATTCGAGATTGTCATACCATCAATGGACATTGCTAGTCACGTAAAGGTGCGATATTCGATAGATTGTTCAAAGTTCGTGCATGGAAATCTACGCAGGACTGCAGACGCCTCGAGTACGGGAAATATTCAACCATCGGCTGAGCAAATGCTAGCATTGGGGTGCAGACAGTTGGCCACCCTTTATAATGTTCAATGAATATATGATTATGCAGTTTGGCCTCTTTTTTTTGGGGAGAAGGTCTAATGCCCTGTGTAACCTGTCCTCTAACATTCTCCATCGTTTTGCTTCTACGTGTGTTTCAGTTTGAAGCTAGTGCTGTTTGACTCACTCCTCGTATATTACTACGCGTCATTTGAGCCTTGCGTGTTAATGTCATTCCATCTTCACGTCGACTTTTGCGCTTTGTTTGCCCACGGATGGGCCACGTGGCTGGGGGCCCTCTCTTTATATGCAAACTATTACTTCGATCCAGTATATATTGACTCTGTACATAGGTGAGTTCATGTTAGTTCCCCATATGTGCCATAAACATGGAACTCACAAATTCCGTTCCTACTCAGTCTTCGCCACGCGGAATATGCTGATTCAACTGGTGTCCGTAACTGTTTGGCTACGTCCCAAACCACTCAGTGATATTATTAACCACCTAGTGATGGTGTAGCAGGCATGCAGCTTCTGGCATGGCGATATGGTGAACCCTCGGCACAGTTTGCCTAATGTAGTTTAGTCGGATATCTTTCTTCACAAGGTGAAAACTTGCAATTAAGTTATCATGGGGTGACCCGGGATGTCAACAAAGGATTGTTACATGTCATCTCTTTCAAGTAGTTGATGGAGAGAAACAGTATGCTAGGAAAAATTGCAGCAGTAAACTTATCTCAATCTTCAATCATACTAATGTGCTTTGTTACATCATTACGACGGACTTTCTCCTCTAACTACTGTTCTTATTGTTATCTTGTGTTCTTGTTCTTGTTAAATACATACACAAACATAAACATACGCAAATACAGATGCGCATTACATCTCGGGAGATGGCAACGTGTGGAGCCTCGGCATGCTCCGCACCATCTTTGGTCAGACCACTGCTTTTGGCCACAGAACAACCTAGTGAAGGTAGAGAATGTTTTTTCTAAATTCTAAATTCTACACTACCAGAGAACCCGGTCGTGGGTTTTATTCTTCGAATGGTAATAATAATAATAATATTAATTAAAATAATAATAACACAAATAACATTAATCAAGATACTATATCTATAATATCTTGGTAAAACACGTATTCGGATATTTGCGTGTAACAATTATGTGCAACAGGTCCGTACAAAGGAGTACTTTCGCGCGGAGGCGATCTGCAATGCAGCCGAGCCTGGAAATGTTTCTCATCTCCGACTGTACGCTTTGTTCTCTCAACCTCAACAGCTGACCCGAGTTCTCATGATGCTCATTATGCTCCAGGTACTAAAGCCCAAACCTGCAGTCCGTGTTAAGCTATTATATGAATTTATTTCAAGATTTACGGTCAGCAAACATATTTTTGGATGCTCAAAACCGCCACATGGTACAATCACCCCACATGTAACAAAGGTTATT
>MNPL01020009.1:2211-20793 GCA_002081605.1 Tropilaelaps mercedesae
TCACGTACACTCACACGCATACACGCACAGACGGGCACACGCACACACACGCACAGACGGGCACACGCACACACACGCAGAGACGGGCACACACACGCACACACGGGAACACACACACACACCACGGGCGCACATACACATACGCGAACACACGCACGCACATAGACACACATTCACACACACACACGTACGCACGCACACAAATACGCAAACACACACACGCACGTAGACAGTCTAGCACGTCGGTGCAGAAGACGGAACATACAGCATTCATTACGAAGAGTTTGCGAGCGGTTTCTCAAATAGGTTCTCGTTGGTTTACGCTCCCTCCACTTGATAATAATTATATAGGGTACACGGTTCACAGAATAGGCGATCACGACTTATCGACAGAGCTTGAGGATACGGCTGATGCTCATGGAAACTGACCCCGAATTACATCCCGTGCTATTCTTATTTTGTATTCAAACGGCTCAACAGTGAGGGCGGAAGGGGAGTGGCGACGAAAACGTCACGCAAATTTCCACTGCAATCAGATGTGGCGAAAAGCGACGACATTGTTCAAATGAAGACGCCCGAGGCATGGTGCCTTGCAGATTTTGGATTCTGACGGGGGCGTGTTTGTTCGGAAGAGTGCACTTCATCGATTTTGCGCATTGTTCAGGAAACATGACCGTATTTGACACATCCGAGGCATATTCACCACATGATTGACGATGAAAGCCCGCGACAATATGGTCCGCCCCTTCTGTCATCTTCATACATATAATGATACTATGATACTGTATAATTGGATAAGGAAAACTACTATTGCCCCCGGGGCAGTTCGGCTCGTCCCAGGCGGGAGTCTCACTGAGAGTCGTCTGTCCTGGATGGAACGAGGGTTGCATGAATCGATGTGAGAAACGTACTTAGATTTCAACCTATCTGAATGCGCGAGTCCATGTTGATCGTTAGAAGTCTCTGGGTGTGCCGGCCAGAGCCACCCGCTCCGAGTTCCGACCGATGAATAGATACGGTTCTGTTGAATGTTTTGCGATATCATATCGAAAACGTCGTTCAATAGGCGAACCATCTACCTGTTTATTCGGCGTGTGATTTATCATGAAGTCCAGTCAAGTGCATAAAGGCGACAATTAACTCAGTAGAACCTGGTTGACGTTTTGATAACTCGACTGTCAGCATAAACGGGGGCACTGGAAACCGAAACTAGATTGCAGGCGAATTCCATAAATATAAACACGCCACACACTTGCACACACATATACACAATCGGCGATCACGACTTGTTGACATGAGTTGAGGATACGAACATACAGACACACATGCGCGTACGCACACACACAACAGGCACACAACACGCACATACACACATACACACACACACACACATACACACGCATGCACACACACACACGCGCGCGCACACACATAACACACACATGCACACACCCACACACACAGAAGCGCACACGCACACATACACACACTCATACACATGCATATATACACACAGAGACACATACACACACACACACCCACGTACACACACACACACAAACATATACACACACAGACACACACACACACAAACACGAGTACACAAACACACACATGCATAGACAGTCAAGCACGTCGGCGCAGAAGACGGAGCATACGACGTTCATTAAGGAGAGTTCGCGAGCGGTTTCTCAAATAGGTTCTCGTTGGTTTACGCTCCCTCCACTTGATAGTAATTATATAAAGCATACGGTTCACAGAATAGGCGATTACGGCTTATCGACATGAGCATGAGGATACGGCTGATGCTCATGGAAACTGCCTCTTCTGCTATCTTCATACATATAATGATACTATAATGCTGTATAACTGGATAAGGAAAACTGCTATTGCCCCCGGGGCTCTTCGTCTCGTCCCAGGCGGGAGTCTCGCTGAGAGTCGCCTGTCCCATATGGAACGAGGGGTGCATAAATCGACCTGAGAAACGTACTTAGATTTCAACCGATCCGAATGCGCGAGTCCATGTTGATCTTTAGAAGTCTCTGGGTGTGCCATCCAGAGCCACCCGCTCCGAGTTCCGACCGATGAATAGATACGGTTCTGTTGAATGTCTTCCGATATCATATCGAAAGCGTCGTTCAACAGGCGAACCATCTACCTGTTTATTCAGCGTGTGATTTATCATGAAGTCCAGTCAAGTGCATAAAGGCGACAATTAACTCAGTAGAGCCTGGTTGACGTTTTGATAACTCGACTGTCAGCATAGACGGCGACATTGGAAACCGAAAATAGATTGCAGGCGAATTCCATAAATATAAACACGCCACACGCACATACGCGCACACACACACACACGCATATCCGCACATTCACACATTCGCGCGCGCACACACACATGCACATACACACAGATGCACATGCACACACGTACATACACACGGACGTATATACACACACACACGTACACGGACGCGCATACCCGCACAAGCATACCCCGACACTAGCACACATATCACACACATATATACGAGCACATCCGCGCACGGATGTCCGACACTAGCACATACACACACACACACATACACACGGGCACACGCACACGTACACACACAGGCATACAAACACATACATACACACGGGCACACACACGGTTACACACGCACATATGGACACACACAAACGCACATACGGGCACACACAGACACACACACACACGCACAGACGGGCATACGCACACACGCCTATGTGTCATAGACGTCTGGTTCGGCAAAGTCATAAACGATAACTAATCGGCTCGGTTGCTCAGATTGTGATCTGCCAGTGACCTAGAGCGAGACAGAGAGCATCCTCATTTTCAAGCACGCGATCTCAGCTTTGACGAGTTTAAAAACCTGGGGTCACTTTGAAAAAGTGATCCCAAATTTTTAAACTCAAAGTTTTTGAGTTCCTTCGATTCGCTACTTGAAACTTCGCACTTCTCGCCAGTGGCATCTTCACCGAAGTGTGGGAAAGTTCCACTTTTGTCGGTCGTTTTTTGTTGTGGGTCACGTCCGCAACCACAGCTCATGCGACATCGCGTTTTCCGCAGCGGCAACAACAAGAGAACCGACGAAAAATATACGGAATACGTCGCCTTCGAAAGGCTTACTAATGACCCTGTAGTTCATCCTGTTTGAGGTTTTTCGGAAAGAACTCCGCTCGGCGTGCTCCAACCGTCTGCTGCCGCGTACGACGTGTAACGACAGCTGATAGGCGTGCCTACACGTAAGAAACGCACAATTGCACGATGACGAAAGCACGAGGACGGAGTTCACGCAGCTCGGGATGTATCTCAATCGCTTTTCACTTCATCGGGACACAATGTACTCATCTCAGAAGTTCACCGTCTCTCGCTGTCGCTGCCGTCACGAGTGGTAGGCAAACTTGTCCGTCGATACGTTGAACAGCCGACAGAGGTGCAATTGCGTGATGACGACATCCGAGCTCGTCTCCAAATGTTGTAACTTTTATCCTGCTCACCCCCTGCTAAACCCCGTTGGAAATTTGTTGCTTCCGCGGTTCTTTGCTTCATTTCGTTGTCGTTTTTTGCGTGTAGCCATCCAGTGCATTTTGTGTCTGCATGTGCGCCTTTGTGGGGACGATTCGCTTGCGCGAATCACCTCTCCTCTGTCTCTCGCTCTTACTTGCTCTCGTTATATCTCTAGCTTCCGTCTCTCGTATATTTTTTGTACTCATCGTCTTCGAATGCCGTTCATCAGCGCTGACGCCGTCGCCAGAGCGGACTTCTGCAACTCGGCAGAGGCGGTCGTCTGTTGGGTCGTCGTCGTCGCTTGTCGTTGATAATGAACGAGAGAAACAGCTTTGACGACGACAACGGCGTTCACTACGACGTCTTCCCAGTCATGGGTTTGTTGCTTCGACCGGAAACGACGTCGCACGCCTGTTATAAAGCAGTACCCGACAGAACGTCTCGTCCGATCAAGATCTGATCCTCTTGTGTCTGAAGAGGTGTGCAGCAGGCTGTAGGCGAATTCCTCCGATGTCGCTCCGGACCTGTTGTGGGTTATCGGACGACCTATTTACCCCGGCACAGATCGCCACTCCGGGTTTTGAAGTGTTTCCGCTCGGATGCCCTTCTGATGATGGGTGCGGAGTCGCTTTTAGTCGACCAGCTCGTGCATGCGACTTCAGTATCGCATGCAGAAGAAGGCCATGAGCATTAGAATATATCACGAGGAAGTGCAGACGGAGAACGACGGGGAATTCTACTTAGGGCAAATTGACGGAGGTCTGACGTCAACGCACCTGTGAAGGTCACAGAGCAATGTCAGCAGCGTTGGGACGACGACATCACGGGTGCTTTTTTCGAGGAGTAAAGTCCGGAGCTGCATCCGCGTAGATTATCTTTTCTTCACCCGTCACTGATGAGCTGGTAGGGATATGGACAAAGGCGGGGAAATAGTGAGGAAAAAAAAGAGAAAGGGAGAAAAATAGGGAGTAGAGGAAAAAATAGATGGTCGGTTGTGAAAGGCCCAATCCTGAGCGTGGACGTTTTTCGAGGTACGGCCATCTGGCGGATGTTGTTCACCAGAGGGGTTTACCGATGGCGGCGCCCGAAGCGCGTTTGAGGAATGGGGATTCAGCGCAACTTTTCAGGACGCTCGAGGCTCCTAGAAGGAAACTCATTTGAGAGAGCGACACCGTAACAAAAGACAGTTTGGCACTAACTCGATGCCGGATGTTCGTCGCTACGCCAACATTTCTACTGCGCCGATGGTAGGCGTCGCCAACCTCGACGGTCTGGCTCTGGTCGAACGAGTTAGTGCGATGCGAATTGACGTGTAATCAACCTAAAGTTGTCCCGATACATGCTTTCGGCGTATACTTTGTGCTCCGAGTTTCGGAACTCGTCCTGTGACTTGCAGCGATTTTCGGACGAAAGGAGATTCGTTACGAGACGTAAGTGACAAGAGGTTTAAGTTAGGGCAAGGTTTAGGTAGCCTTTGGGTGGAATAATATCGTGTAAGTTGTGCTTCAGCACAGGACGATCGATAACATGGCGATATCGGTGTTGTGTAGGCCGCTGTGAAAACTTTGGGCGAGCAACTCCCAGGTGGCCATTACAGATGTTTGTGCGAGTGATACGGAGTGCTAACATATGGCCGTAACACTCTTGTCGCTTGCCTTGTCGTGGCACCCTCCAGCCGCCGTGTTGCGGTAGAGCAGCTGCTGATGGGAATTTGCCTAAAGTAATTAGCAAATCGCATTTCGGAACCCAGTCACGTTGCCGGACAACGCAAGAGGACTGAGGTGTGCATGCGATAGAATCTGTTTCGAGGCGGATTCCGCCGACCAAAACAACAACAACCCCGCCCTACTCTCCCCGACAGTCTTCTAGGATTACGCCAGGTGAAGATGCACCCAGAAATTGACTGGACGATAATTCCGCAGCAGAGAACGCCAGTGCGTCGTACAACTGCGAAACGGATGCGGATCGATTGTAATGAGTAAGTCAGACGCGTGTCCAACTTCTTCAGCTCGGGAAACACTTCGTCCATTGCTATTTCGGTAGCTTAGTCTTAACACGGAGAGTCTGATTAGGTGAAGCAGCTTGTGAAGTTGTCTCTAGCGCGGAAAAGAGTTGACAGTCGCTTGGACCTGAGACCAAGATGACAGCTTCGGGAACGCTAGAAGTTTGATTATAGTAATAATAGTATATCACTATAATAATAATAATGGTGACAATTACTATCATCATCATCGTACTAACAGATTTCAAAGTTGGCACCTTTCTTACGGATGCGCATGCGGCGGTTTGCACATCGAGCAAAACTCACACGCCGATGAATTCAATTGTTTTTCTCGAGTTCACTTTTAAACAGTCGAGAACATGCGACAGTGGTAAATGAATTGGAATCGGTAGCCTTCCCATACATATGAAGTGATTTGCGTTTACAGAGGCGTTTCAAGGCGTTGAAGTCGGGCCTATCGTGAGAGGCATACACCAAACGTTTGCATTTCTCTTTACTTGTTCCTGAGTGATTCCAACCATGACATGAGGTCGATTCGTCGGTTCTGAGTTGTTGCCGCTTTTAACGAAACGCTGTGGTCCTACGACGTCCGCCATAACAGGTGATTCTCTCGACAGTCGTGCGTCGACGGCGAAAGTCTCATTTTCCTGCGAAAATGCGTGAGGGAGCGCTATGGTTACTGTTAATGGGACGTAGCTCATGACTGCATTGCTCTACCCTTTGCTCACTCGAAACTCATCTACGAGCCGTGCGCCACACGAGGCGGCTGTTAGACTGTCAAAAAAGTGAACACACTGACGTGATATAGCCACTGCTATGAGCCGGAGGGTTGGTCTGGTCGTTATTCGAATGCCTTTTCACCTGACTGGTTGACTGTCGTTTTTCCCGTACAGGTGAGTCCGGTCTCAGCTTTCGCGGTGGGGTAGCCTGTAGCGTGCCCGGACTACGCAAAACCGTCACGAAGGCTTGCATTGAAACCCGAGGCGATTCTTCGTCGAATCGAAGACCTTGTGTGCTAAGGACCTTTTCCGCGGACAAATCCACCTTCGGATCTCATTATCCATCCCGCCATTATCGGGCGTATGCCCGGTCGCCACTGGCGGACGAGCTCGCGCCCGCCTCGCGTTTCCGTGTAGGTGGCGACAGGTGCTGTCGAAATGTCGTCGGTGGTTAGGAAACTGTCGTTTTACAAAGAAAATTCTGCCGGCCGACAGTCGACCACGGGTCGTGCGCCATGTCCAAGATATTACTTGTTCCTTAGAACTACATCCGGTTGATTGGTTTCGGCACGCCGGCCCGGCCTAGCCCTGCTCGTTATGTTCCTTGCACGTATTTTGAGGTTTCCGCCCTGCTCCGTCAGGCTGAAGGTAGCGCCCTTCAGAGGGTGAGCTGATCATCGCCAGTGTCGACATATTGCACAAGCGGCGAAAATATGCCGTTAGCGATGCAAGGCGAGAGTCATCGCGGTGGGCACAGCGATAAGGGCGATATGTGCCGAATATCGGCTGTCACGCTTAGTATATGGTGGCAGAGTACAGACCTTGCACGAGCAGGGAATGCTACATTTGGAACGAGGTTTGTTTGCAGGATAGCTTTTTAAGCTTTAGTATGAATATCCATTGAGCCTTCGCCATCTGGACACCTGCCATGCAAAGGCGCTAGACACGGGAAGAACAGGGACACCGATGCTATGTCGATATGTTGTGGTACATGAAGCTTCGGAAAATGAGTAGAGATGCCGTCCGTACTTTTCAGCTATAATTGCACGCCATCGACCTACCATACACCGATAGGGTGGGCCGAGACAAAATCATAGTGCTGGTGGCAATACAGTTACCACAACTGTGCGGGGAACTATCTCTGCAACGTTGAAATCCATGACTGTACCCTAACCGAAGTCTGAAGTACACCGGCGTCGTACTTTCCACCTAATCGACGAACAACTACCGCACTGATGAGCAGCAACATTAATCTGCGTAGTAATGACAAACATTCATTCCACGGCTAAGAAACAAGTGAAATTATAGATACAATAATTGCTAAGCCATTACTCAGTCTCAGCGGGGACGAAATACACGCAAATGAAACCTCATGATAAATTATTGTTCTTACCAACTGGCGTTATCGACATCGCTTTGTTACCTAGCTACCGTTCTGTCGTCATGTCGCTGTGTACCTACAGTAGCATGCCCAAATGCTCCGTCAACACGGGTAGACGCTCTCGGAAAAGTTCTCGACCGTAAATTCTGTATTCTCATCGGCGAGGGACAGTTTAACGCCGACGCCGTCCGTTAGAGCAGCAAAAGTTTTGCGGGGATGGACGTCGGCCAACCTACGCACGCCTGCCGCTCGGCCACAAAGTACAGACTATCGGATTTAATCTTCCCGCATGTACGCCACCATAGTCACCGCGTGACGTCAACGCGATGCCCGGTCGTAGCTAATACGCAGAACATCCAATAGACTCGAACACGGCGAGAACTAGGCAGACGGTGCTTGTTGTGGAGCTAGAAGGGTTTTTTCCTGGCAGGACAGCGGGCAAGTCTGGCACTGCAAAGTTAATTACCTCGGCTAAGTGGCCGTTGTGTCTCTGGCTATCTTCATCCTCTACCTAAAAGGGACGAGCCAACAGAACCGTTCAAGGCTCGCATTCTATGTAGTTCGCTTGACGGTAGATGGTGTCGATTTCTGGAAGGTGTACGCAGAACCTAGGCCCGCCCCATGTCTCATCCTAGGTTGAGCCCGACGCGGCGTACTACACACGCCCTAAGCGTATGTTTGTTCGCATAGGCATCTGACGGCGTTGGAAATTTGTTTGTACACGACATGCTTCCGCGTTGTCTGCTTCGGATGGATGGGCACGCAAGTACAGATAGTTTTTCAGGTAAGAATCGTCTCGATTGCAACGCCTGAAATGCGCAGTTTTTTTTATTTTTTAAAAGTAAGTTTTTTCTTCTCTTTGGCATGACAGAATTGAGTGGTGCAGGCGACTAAAGGCAAACTCGGGACAGGACTCTAAGAGCACGGCAATGCAAGATTTTTCTTAGAAATAGGCCAACTAATTTCGGCTAATGTTGCCCCCCCTTTCTTTTAAGCCACCTGCAAACCGTTGAGGCTCTTCCAGAACATGACTTCAACCAACTTCAGTGCCACGTACTTTCCTCAAATAAGGCTTATATGAACGAGAAACTCTCGTGGATATCTCTATAACTATGTGAGCAGTTTGCCAAACAAATATCGCTCCTATCGTACAGGCCATATCTTTCGCCTGCTATGCGTGTCCAGCAGAAGCTTTTCATCACACCGGAGTTGTAGATGGGCGGCTGGTCGCATACGTATAGATCTGCTGATATACTTTGCATTTAGCTTTTCTCTTACGGATTATTTACGTGGCAAATACCCGATTCGCGCCCACGTGTCGCTTGGAAAGAGGCGTCCCTTGCGGCCAGCGAAGAGGCGGCAGGCGCTTACGCCTCTGCTAGCCGGGATTACTGTGACAGAACTGATCTCAATAATGTAATGCATTCTCAAGCGGGATGGTCGTTTGGTGGAACGTCGATGTGGTCAAACAAACCCAGAGCTGTGTGTGCTTCTGCTAACAACGAATACTCGTTCAGCTTCCGTCCTAATGGTGCGGCCAATACATCGATTTATCAATTCAATCCGCTATCCAGTTCTCATCCGGGCACACATCCTGCGATGGGCCAAGTCGAACGTTCGCTCCCCACTCCTGCTTCGGTTGAAGCGATCTCAGACGCAATTGCAATATTAACCCAGGATCCCTTGTAGAGATCTTCGTCTAAGTGTCCTTCCTGCGGAGTAGGCCCTCCAGGCCACCCAATATCCCGATGTTCCCAGCCGGCTGATATTGGATGAACGCCCCTACGGTGTGTCATGGTGTGATGCCAGTGGCATACTCAAGGGGAATTCCTTCTGTTGGAGCGACCTGCCGCAACCATCAAGGAAATGCTGCGAGCCGACGAACCTGCAAAGCGCCTCTGGGTTATGGGACAAGACCATTGTCACCAGGAGTAGTCATGGGAAAGTGTAGTTAGTACGTCGTGCGTAGGTGTAGGTGACCCCGCCGGTGATGTCTGTTCCTCTCGGACAGGGGTAGAAATGCTCTGCTTTATACGAACACCTCCAACCGTACCTTTTCGCTGTTTCTTCGTTGGCTTTAATTGCTTTTGGTGATTTTTCATGCAAAGCCACATACGGGGGGGGGGTGTATTGGCTGGTTGCTAGCGATCGAGTTAGCCACAAAGGTCCAAGGCAACATTGCACAATAATGCTCAAAAAACTATTCGCTTTCGTTTGTACCGTGGACGTAGAATTTTTGCATACTACTGCAGACATTAACTATGTAGAAAATTCTACAAAGAGGACAGAAGAACGGCCATTTTTTGCGCTTTTTGTGAATGAAATATGTCTACGAGTCATTTTTCGTTTACAGGAAATCTAAATTCTATACTCTAATGCGAGTTAGTTAGCCTTGCGCTGCTAAACTGCATCATATATAATACTAACAGTGATATCAATTTCTCCATGAATTTGTTAGCAGTAAGGGTGTGACCCATAAACCCGTCAGGCTTCAAGAAGACCGAAGGGGTATCCATCTTCGTATTTGTGATAAATACTCGAATAGCTCGTTCGTTGAGAGTGTCGTACCTATGAAGGTCAAGATGTCTGGTTTCTTCGAAGGTCGCAGGGGGCCTAAACCTAAAGGCCACAGCAAGAATATAAATGATGCCCTGCGTCCTTCGAGGGTGATCTGCGTTGTTTGTAAGGGTATTCGGCCACACGCTCGACGGCCACTCAATTGCTATCTGTCTACCGTAGACGACTATCATGCAGGCGTAGTTATACATGGCTCGAGTTCAAACCATCGCCGTCACCATACGACCTTGGAATAATTACTGCAGATTAGCACATCTGTTCGTATATGCCACCCAGTAGGGGCAACGCGAGGCAAGCACGCAGAGCTCGGACACAGATGACCTTGGAACAAGTAGCTTTATCGATCTCTGGACATGTCCATCGTACGGGTGGTTGGTGCGATTTCGATAGAACTCACCCATATCGCAGGACACTGGCCGAAGTAGCCGTTGTGACGTGCGATGCGAACGTGTGGACTTCGGCTGAGGGCTCTCAGTGAGGTTAGCATTGTGAGATCATGGTTTCGGCTCTACAGCTGCATTGCTTAGCAACCCGAATGTGCGATACTTGTAATTACCTCATTTTGCGGGTTCGGCGAAGGCCGTGCTAGACCTGATAGGTTACTTGCGAAGTCCGTAGTCCGTTCGCGTATCGGCGGCAGATGGCGTTCGCCAATTACAGGCGTAATTATTCTTGTATAGGGATTGTGCAAATGCACTTGAAAATCGACTTGAATTTAGACATGACGATATTTGAACGAGTGGTGTGGGGTCAACCGTTTGCCTAGTAACAGCGGCAACACCAGCAATACTGATACTTTGTGAATTCCTTTTCACCTTAGGAAAGACGGAAACCGTTAACTTCTTTGTGAGTTAAACCTTTTCAATATGTGTGTGTGTGTGTGTGTATTTGGCGTATGTGTGGGTAATTGTGATTCGCAGCAAACCGACCTCCTGCTTGTCTAGAATAGCCATGCTATTTCTATTCATGAGCCAGTTCTCATTGTTCTTGCGTGTTCGTTAATTCATTGTAGGACGTCGAAGTGTTCCCGCAAAGTGCGTGCAATCATGATTATCTGTAGTGACTATGAAACCTCCAAAAGATGCGAGTGTCTGTATTATAGGCGACCGATCAACGTTTTCAAAGTAGTCGTTGTGTAGGATCCCGGTCCAGAGAATAAACCTCAGATCTGTCGTCACCTATACAGAAAGGTGCGTCATGTCGGTTTGTAGCCACGATCGACAATCGGCCAATTTCGTTCCCAAATGGCTTGGCACCCTTCCAAGACAAGCCGGTTCGAAGTTTGCAATATCTGCCCTTTCGCAGTCTGTCATTTTCACAACATCACTGGCCGTAAAATTGAGGCTCAGATTATTATTATTAGGTATTTTTTACACGTAACAGGAGCATATGTAGATGCTCAGGCTAATCGGTGAAGTCGCGCAGGGATAAAAGTTGAAACCTGCAACGACAGAGTACCCAACGCAAATTTCTAGCGCGCCGCTATTCACACTAGCGGATTCGCTAGCACAGAAAGTTTACTATACTTTAAATCACACATCCAGCAAAAATGCCGAACAGATACAAATATTTCTGTTGCAAAAGCCTCACACGTCCGAAACGCGATAATAAGCGCCAAATATCACCTACACTCATCTACTTTACGTGTGCGACACAACATCGAATGGATAATCATGCACAGAATAGAAACGTACAAATAAACTCGGTCTCTTCAGAACATAGATTCTCTCCATTAGCAACGGGCAAACCGCGTTACCGATTGCCTTACCTAGCTCTAGGTTGTGTCTACAGAATGGTCGCCAGGTACATGCCCACCGGGTTTTCTGCAGCCTTCTCTGACGTAGGAATAGACCTTGCCTTGCTAAGCTCTTGTCCACGCTAGATAAACGCATTGCTACAAGCTGACCGTCTACTAAAAATCACGCAGATAGAGTTCGCACAGCTTCGGATCTCCGGAGACGAAAAAAATTGCTTTTAGAAACGGTTCGACGACGTACAAAACGACAAAATAAAAGAGACGCCATTGCGAAGCGAGCGTTCCGACGTCAGAGCTAAGCCGCGTCTATAATTCCGAGCAGACAACGTACGAGACATCCATAGCAATTGGGGGCTTGCCCTTTGGAAGTTCTACTACCGTTGCAGCTGTTTCTTGTGCTGGTGAAAACCTACAAATCGAGACTGTATAACATCGTAAATCATTGATGTTTTGTGGCGAACAACAGTTGTAAGTAAGCGGTGCGAAGGAAACAGGACAATTTCCACCTTCGATAGCGGTCTAAACGGCATTCTATTATTAGCGATGTTCATAAACACTCGAGGGCCTAATGGAACACGGAGCGATTGGTTTTTCCTAGTCTTCCCTCCCGAGTCTCAGACATTCTCTTCGAAGACAAATCGACTCGTTAAAGAGTGACTGAACGGCTGACACAACAACTCCGGAAGATCTGTCCCACCGGCCCTAAAAGAAACTGGCAAAGATTCTGGGGCAAAGGAGGGTGAGTGAATGAATGGGTCGGTACATCGTGGCGGTGCGCGAAGAGAATTCTTCGCGGTGCACTCGTCACGTCTCGGTGACATACAGATACCTTAATAAGGGATTCATGCAGCGGTCGTAATGATTCGTGGTACATGTGTATGTTTGTTTGTGTATGTGTGTGTGTCCGTATGCTAAATGCAAATCCTCTATCCTTAAAGTATCTCGTCCCCATGATAAAGTAAATGTTTTTTTTTATCCCTGTAGCCTCCCAACTGTCAAGTTGGGTCACGGAATATCGATGTCCTTTTTTCGTTGTCCTTTTTTCTTCTCGAAATCAATCGAAAACGTACCCCGATGGGGGAACCCTGATCGAAATACGGATTTCAACGGAAACCACAATTTAAAGTGGCTTGAGCTCCCCCTTCCTCTGCTCAACTGATTCGTTTCAACCTATCATGTCTGATAACTGATTTGTCCGATAGATCCGATAGATGAATCATACGCCACACCGGGCGCGACGTCCCGGGCCGATGCTGTCCGTCTTTAGTCTCACTTACGGAAAACTGGGCCGCACGCATCTGATGGCGTTTCGCTGGCTGGTTTCACCGAGTGAGTAAACATCCAGCCAAACGGCGTGGCTTGCGGAACGTCGCGTGCTGTCCTGGATGAACAGGAAATTTGCAGGCCTCAGGACGCAGGCAAGGTGCACGTCTCTACATTCTCACTATTCTACATTCACATTTATAGGGTCCGTGCTACGAAGTAATGCAAAAAGCGTTACCGCGAACGGTAAGCGTTGGCTGATGGTCAGCCTCGATGAAAAGGTCGCCCAGGCTGGAGTTTGAGGGGTTATGCTTTGAAGCGCATCTACGGCAGCCCTGTAGATCAAAAGATGTAGATTAACAAGCACACTTATCAGTAGATACATCGTTATGAAGTCGCAAGTTTGCGGGGGGGAAAACGATGTTTTATTCATGTAGATCCAATCGATCTCAGCCGTTGGCGCCTCTCACTGCGCGCGAAGTCGCGAGGTCAGAATTCCGAAAACCGCCCATGTACTGTTGCATTCTCTTTTTCTCTCTAAGTCGCTTACGCAAGCGAAACCTGCTTACGGATGGTCCAGGGACACGAAGAAAATGCTTTATGACTATGTGATATTCATTGCGAGACTACTCCGCTCGGGAGGTGTGGATTGCCATAAATGTTCATTGCATTACGCCGGTGTACATTTATTCATCAGACCGCCTACCCTGAGTGACAAATGGAGGTGAATGGCATTTTATTTCGTGTTTTTCCCCTCCTTCTCCCCGTCGTTTGCCGACTGGTCTGTTGCCGTTCGTTTTCACGCCCGTGCGTAGCGAACGCTTGTGAGGGGGGCATACGCGGAAAAGGTCCGAGCGAGTCCGCGGGGGCTGTAGACACGTCCTCGGACCTGGCGTGATGGCACAGCGCACGCTTGTTACGTAAGCTTGTCTCGTTCGCTAGCTGAGCCTCCCGTAGGTCTCACGATGGTGGCTCTTCCCTCTAGACAGCGTCTCGAACTGGCTAGCGGCTAGAACGAACGCGATGTACCGGAGGAGTATGAAATCAGCAAACGATCTAAGATCAAAAACGTTATGGCGAAAAAATTGCAGGGCAAGTACGTATAAACATAGTCCATCTGGTTCTGGGATGAGCCAAACGCTGCAACTTTTCAACGATAAAGACGAGGACGTATAAGACGTGTGGCTTCGCAGGAAAAAGGTAGACACAAGTTTGAACAGCCTAAGTATCTTGATACGCTGTTTCGCCTAACATTATAGCCGACTCCAGCACGAACACAAACGTTCTCATTTCGACGAACTCCAGTCCGCCAGAAGCTTGTCGCGTTGAGCGGGGCCTATCTGTTGCTCAGCTCATTAAGGCCCTGTCCGACACCGCCTGAGTGGAGCATCCGAAGAGTATCGTTCGCAAGGGCTGACTGTGCTCAGACGATTACGTTAATTAGACCCTTCTACGTAAACGTCGCAGACAGTTCGTATAAAACGAGTCGATGCTATAAGGAACTGCGCATGGTTGCGCGATCTAGACGATTATACCGCGGAAACAGGCGGTTGACGGCCACGCCGCACAGAAGATGCGCCGGGTTGGGTTGTTCCCATAGAAGATATCGTGCTACGACATCGCTGTAATCCATCAACTCATTGTCCACTTCCAGCCACTTCCAGCAGGAAGTGGTAGGCACACATTAGACGGCGACCGTCTGACAGAAAATGAATGCACTTATGTTATAGGCAATGTGACATTAGCGTGTCGCACCAACGACGTTGTATTGAGATGCAATCGAGTGCAAAACCATGCCGCTGGTCGACGCTTAATTAGGCAGTTGCCCCTCTCTAACTAGGTTGACGTGTTTCCCCCTTCCCTTGACTGCAAACAAGCTTCAATGGCGGTGTGGTGCGTGACTCGAACACACTTAAAATTGCGACCGATTATTTGATCGAACATCACGAGCTGAAGGGGGCATGAATGATTCTATCTAAAATAAAATCAATCAGGTTTGATCGAATCGTGTACGTGTCAAGCTGTCGTTTTACGGGTCACTCAACGAAAATGCGACCATCCAATGATCCATGCGACAGACGTTCAGCATTTTCGTGTCCGCGGCCAGATTTTCCGCCCGGAATGTAGTTGAAAAACGTAACTGCGTCGAAAGCGCACCGTCTGATAGAGTTCCTATTCACGCGGACGAAGAAAAGTCAACACTCATGAACAGATCGGGAGGAGTGGTACCTTCGAAGTCATGCGTGGCTTACCTGATCCTTTGTTTGCACGCCGAGGGCCACATTCTTGCTGAATCGTCGTAAAATGAATAAATGTAAAATAAATAAAAAAATCAAAGATGCTTCGTTGCCCGCAATTCTGCGCCATACAGGGTTGAATGTCGACGACGACAATGAACAGGTTCACAGGGCAGAATGATGAGATTATATCGAATTGGTCATTTAGGCGTGAAGGTTTCGGCTCGCTTGATGGATAATAGGGAAGTTTACATCACAATGACCTACGGCGAGAAGAAGCTGAAGTATAACTCGATTTCTAAGTCACTTACCATGAATAGCCTCACTGACCGCATGTGTCTACACTCTATATTTTTATGTTATTTAAAATGAGAATAATAATAAAAAATATTGATAATAATAACAATAGCAATATTAATAACTAATATTATTATTGTTATTATTATTATTATTATTATTATTATTATTATTATTATTATTATTATTAAGAGAACACGTTGTCTATCAGCCTCTTACATATTAGTCTTCTTATGGATGTTAAACAACATATGCATCTGTTTTAACACCACTAGGTCAACTTGCAACGCCTTTTTCAAAGCAAACAAAGCACGATCCAGGATCATAAATATCTGTGTTTGTGCTCCCTGTGGGTGTGCGTGTCGCCCTCGTGAAACACTTTGTCTTCATCATCGTCAAAGTGGGTGCGGGAAATGGCTGACGCTCGCTATCGTATGCGTGTCCACGATTTCAATCGGCCTCATTCAAGAGCGTATGAACAGGGTAATCAGCAAAGGGGCCCACACGCGCCCTGTCACGTGCACGTTCTTCACAATAGTAAAGCACGAAAGTTCCTCCGTTCGGACGTATTCCTCCGCTCAATGTCGCGGCCACACACTAATACGGCACCGAACTTCTGAGCGTGTCGTGGATATGGGATGACAGCGAAGTCGTCGGTGGCCGAAAGACACCGAGGGCCGAAGCCACTTCTGCCGGTTGGGCTCGCTTCTGCGTGCGTAATCACTCACACACGACAGTATCGCGCTTTGGCGGATTCGCGGGCGTACGACGACTCACGGGTGACGCCCCCGGCCAATGGAGCGGAAGAGGGACAATAGCCGCGAACGTCGAATCGAATTTCGGATTCGCCAACTCCGCGTCGCTTGAGCCCGTGCAAGGGCTCATTAGAACGTGTCCGATTGTGAACCTCGCAGGTGGTCATTGGGGTATCGAATTCGCACAGGCTCAAACTCAAGTTTCCTTCGGCGTTCTATTGGCCTGAGCGACTGTATATTTTCCTTGACCGCGTCGCTATCGAATGGCGGAACGCCGTCGGCCTTAAGCAGGGGCCTCCTTGTCCGCGTGGATCTGCAGCGTTCACCAGTTGAAACAACGGTTCATTAAACAAGCTCTAATCACGACCTCTCCCTATCACTTACGCATACCTACAGGGATAAGAATGATTCAGTTACGAATCGGTCGTGCAAACCCATCATCGACCGTCTCGATTGGCTGATTTTCGAAAACGTTGTTAAAAAGCCATAGAGCCTAACGGTATAGCGGCCGCTGGTGAGATTCAAGCGTTCTTGATCAAAGAGAACGGCTCGGTGGTGAGTATGCAGGTTGCTGACATGTTCATTCATGCCCAGGCCGAAAATCACTATTTTTTATTCTGATACGCATGTCTCACCTGGTGCTACCCGTCAGCGGACGAAAAACGCCACGAAGATCGCCGACCATGTGAAGCTTTTCGGGATAGTCTTCTTCTGTGGCGGATTTTCACAGTACGACCGAAAATGTTCTATCCGTTCCCGACGTCCAGGCAGTTCCACCATCACAAAAATTGCCGAATCATCTGCGGCTCTAAAATCGGTTAGACCTTCTCTTTTCTCCTGTTCCTTTTGGAGGAACCCCGCTCGTTATCCGGAGCAAATCGCCGCCTGTACAGATGTCGACTTTTTCCACTTTCATCCTTAACCGTTATGAATATTCGATTATAGCCGAAGAGAGTCATGCCGAAACGCGACGCAGTTCGGCTTCGGCGGAATTCTTTGCGACAGTTCATGCGCTCGGAAAATGTCGACACAGAAGAACAACAACAATGACACGTTCACTAAGACGGCAACTGGCAGGAAGTCGCGCGTCTGAACGAACGGCTGAACTCGCGGCAGGCCGACTTTGGAGTGATGACGCATTCGGTTAGCCGATGTGGTCGTGGATAACGGAAGCGTCCGTCTTCACGCTAAATTCGGTTTATGAGGAAAGCAGGTGATGATCTAAAGGTTTCAATATTTCTATTTTTCTTCCGCCTGCCGCGCTATTTGCAAGGACCCGTAAGACCTGTAGGGTTGAGTCCATTGCAGCTTTCCTGTATCTTCGAGGAAATTTGGTTGACCTCGCTGACTTCGGAGCTATCTATGCGTAGGCAGTAACGAGGAAATGTGTCCTTCCTGATCGGCCAACTTTGCCAGATACGCTCCTAAACCGCAATTGACGTGTGCCCTTGAATTGAGCGGTCGCGAAAGTTCCCACAACCTCGTTCAGATGGTCACGCCCATTCTCGCCTCAGCAGTCCCTTTGGCTGTTTAGGCTTTGGGCCTCACCTAATGGCCTTGAAGGCTATTTTTCTTATGGTCGCCTATCAGCGGATGTAGCAGTGTAATCGCTTTTTACTTTTTTTTTCTTGCTTGTCCAACTGAAATATAGGCAGAGCTTTATAGACCTTTAAAACGCGATTATGCGTTGACCTTCTAATGGGAACCTTCATGTGTGGCGATGGTGGTTATGTTGTTATGCAATTTTGGCCAGTTTACACAATTGCGTATGAAATTAGCTGGATTATTCAGGAAATAATATGGTTTTGAAAGCTGTCATTAATATCTTGGCATTTATTTATTTGTAGTGGGCAGCCAATAAGCGGTGATATATTTTTACATTATTGCAGCATTTGCACTTAAGCGTAAACATATGTGTATATCATAATGTACATGTTAGTGGAATGGATTGAAAAATCGGCACTCTTTCCTCTCCCGGAAGATTGTCTAGGCTCTAACAAGTTAAAAATTGATGCATTAAATTAAAGCAATTATATATATATATATATATATATATATATATATAT
>MNPL01020019.1:4483-14922 GCA_002081605.1 Tropilaelaps mercedesae
GTTCGGCGTCCGTTGTTGCGGCAGCTGGGCGGTGGCTATTTGCCCCACTTGGCCGGAGGTGAACTGCGAGGACGGGATCGCCATCTGATGGTTCTCGTATTGTGGTCCGGTCGGATGCTGGGGCATCTGATCAGCGTAGTTGCCATGCTGAGGTTTGACGGGAGCGCTCTGTTGACCTGGATGGGGTTGTGGTTGATACTGACCGTAAATGGCACTGGGGTGCATTGTAGCAGCAGGCTGGGCCGGCTTACCAGGTACCTGCATACCATGCGGATACATTGGCTGACCTTTCGGAGGCCCATACTGGCCTATCGGATGGCCGACAGACTGTTGACCCATGTGGGTTTGCGGTCCCACGTACGATTGCTGGGGTGGATGCAGGCTCTGCGGAGGTTTCTGTTGGTACATGGAGATATTCTGGTACACACTCTCACCGTAATCGTAGTCCGCGCTGCGGCGCGGCTGCTGGTGAGCCCCTGGGGGTGGCTTGGGCCCCACTACGGGAGGTGCGATCACTGCCGCTGTCGACCTTCCATGTCCGCCCGGCGGGCCCATGGGTGAGCCCATATTTTGGGTCATGCTTTGCTGGCCAACGGCCTGAGATGGCAGCTGATGCTGTTCGTAGTGACTTGGCAATGAGGAGATGCTCGCCGCGCGGGCTCCGTCATGGCCAAGGGGCTGGGGGTAGCCGTGCTGCTGCTGTGCGGGCGAGTACCCGTGAGCAGGCAACGTTTGCCCCGCTTGTCCATAGTTGAGCTGCGGCACCGACTTGCTCTCATGTATCCGCTGCCCCATTTGTGCGTGTTGCTGGACTGTCCCGCCCTGTGCGGAAGACACGTTCGGCAGCGTATGCGCGCTGCCGAATTGCGACCCGCCATAGTCGACGGCCGCCCGCGAAGGGGCGTCGCGGTCGCTCAGCCGGCGTATGCTCTCACGGCTATTGTTCGGATTGCTTTGCCCCATCGGCGACTGCTGGAGCAGGTTTGCCAGTCCGTGAAGGATCGCCCCTTGCTTGGCCACCTCAAGGCAAACGACGTCGGCCGTACGCATCATGAGCTGCGCGGCCATATCCTGGCTGATGCCGCTGAGCGACTTACCGTCGACCTTTAGTAGGTGATCGCCGGCCTGAAGGCGTCCGTCGAGGTCGGCCGCCCCGCCTGGAACAATGCTCTTGACGTAGATGCCGGCCTGCTCTTGGCCGTAGCCGCGGGCCGCGATGATCGACAGGCCCATCGACTTGTTGAGCTTCTTCAGGTGCAGAGTGCAGATCTCGGGCTGCTGCATCGGCCGCATTGGCTGGCCCGCCGGGTTTAAGCTGGGACGCTGCGGTTGAGGCTGCTGGTGCTGCTGGATGGGCTGCGGATGGGGCGGCGGCTGGTTATAGATCGACTCCTCGTGGTTGGCCTGGGGCTCCCTCGAGAACGACGACGCCCTAATGTGGATGTCCTGATCGGCCATGTAGATGGTCCACAGGCCGATTGACGACGGCTGCAGGGTGAGCCGGCACAGACCGGCGTTCGTCAGCGGGGCGAGGAACTCGGTCAGGCCGGGCGGCACGCCCTGGATGACCTCACATGTGTAGCCATCCTCCGGAAGCAGAAACGGCAACTGCAGGTCGGGGTTCTCCTCCAAACGCACGTCCTGTTCGGGACTTGCCGCCTCGCGCGATTCCGCCATCTTGCACACCTGCTCGACAAACGCCGACGACAGCGGCGGCTCGCCGCTCTCCGTGTCGACGCGGTACTTCTCCAGCATCGCGCGCAGTTGCAGCGAATTGAGCTTGAAGCACGTCTGAACGAGCTCGGCCGCGTTCTCCGGAGATTTGTGCGTCTGCAGCAGATGCGCCGCCTGAATAATGCGGCTAAGGTGGCAATCGGCTGCCAACTCCAGACCCTGCTTCTCCGCCCACGTCACTACGCGAGAGAGGCGCCGCTTGAGACACGAACCCCAGAGGCGGTGGCACATGTTGTGCTGGGGCGGCGCGCTTGTCGCCGACTTAATTGTCGCGTTGAACAACCACATGTTGAGGAAGTGAAACAGCTGCGAGAACAGCTGTATGGTGAGGGCGGCGTTTACCCGACAGCGGCGTAGGAGGGTCATGCTGCCGGCGAGCACGTTTACCACGTCGGCAATGGCCCCGTCCACGTCTCCGACATCCGTGGGATTACGGATAAACGGCGGAAGCGCCGCATCGAGATCGGCCTGGAGACAGCTGACAAGTCCGCCGAAGCACAGGCGGACGGCTTCCGCCAGGACGTCTTGCGCGTCGAGCGTGTACGCCGACAAGTGGCGGTCGTTCTTGAGGAAGTTCAGCAGCTCGGAAGCGTTGGCCAACCAGAAGGACAGACAGTGGACGCGGTGCTGCGCTAACGGAACGGAATTTGGCGTAGGCATGGCGCAGCGCTCCTCAACCGCACGCTGGATCAGCTGCGCCACCCGGTTCACAACGCCGGTGAGGAGCATCGCACGTTCGTTGGGCGAACATTCGGGACGAAAGTGGGTCGACGCCCGGTATCTGGCCGCCATGTAGAGAGCGAACGTGGGTGAGAGTTTAAACTGTGCCTGGGCTGGGTCCAAACGGGTGATGACGCTGTCCAGGAAGACGTTCTCATCTGACGCGAGAATAAAGCGAGTACGCAGATGGTTAATTAAAACAGCCGGCTTTGCATCGTTGGCAAGAAAAAACAAATAAGCTGCGTGAATAAAATAGAGGATACGGGTAAGTTGATTCCATCCCAAGCTTGAAGAAGCGACTTTCTGAGCAAACTTCATCCGAGCTGTCGGCCGCAAGGCCCCGTCTGAGCGACAAACGAATTAGAATCAGATCGCCCGAAGACAAACGTGCAACACTCTTGCGAAACGTTGTTGACGTCTGTCTGCAAAGCGAGCCCGTTTTCGATAGAACGAAGTTGATGACAAACGTGAATACTTACGGTCCTCCCAGAACTCGAGCACAGCGGGGAGAATCGGATCTCTTCCGAGAGGCATCGCGAGTCCGTGGTGAGGTCCAGGCGGGGCCATACTTCCGTCACTGTTTGTTGAGGCGTGGCGCTCGTTTTTCGCATCGTATTCACCGCTCACAGAAGCCGGCCGGGGACCCATCGGGTCAATCTGTCGAAACGAACGAAATTAATGAACGCATAACCGAGGATGACGTAACGATAATGTTCCGTCCGATGTGACGTTATTTCTTTTCGGGTCGAGTCAATAGAGGGCTTAAACCAACTTAACTACCTAGCGTACGCATTTCTGACGACCTCGCAAACAGTTGTACAGTTCGCTGGGAGCCGGGTTATTGACGAACGATTGCCCATCGCACGGCTTATCTGGATGTAAATAGTCGATCTGGCTAGTGATATGCATGAGCCTATGCACAAACTGTGCGTATACAACTCTGTGGGCCCCTGTAGGTGTAAATAACATTTTGTCGACAATATCCGGGTCATCTCCGCAACGGTACATTGGACCTACACGAGTAGCACAGCTGCTATATTCCTTTGTCAGCGTAAGCGCCAAGTTTAACTGAAGCTGATTGTGTATCGAGTTCGCTGACCTTGACCAGGTTGGATCGATTTCGATCTAACCATAACTGGACCTAAAAAATACCTAAATCCGGCAAGAAAAAAAAAATAATTCCAGAGCATAGCCCAGGAATTCAGTCGGGCGTTGTTGGAAAGTGACTCAATCTATTAGGTCATACGTTGGGCCAATGCTAAGGGCGGACTATTTCGAACGTACGGCCAACATTAACTATCTACTTGGGATAGCCAACGGTATGTTCTCTTCACCGTCGAGCTTCTAAAAATCAGTCAGTTTGAGGCTTGTGTCACTAACGACAACGTAATACTGGTTAGGTTATGAATGGAAAACAAGGCTTAGATCGCTTAGGCTTAGGTTTAGTGTGCCCTACTGTTGTTTTTAGAAATATGACGATCGAAATAACCTTCTAGATTATCAAATCGCTTGTGATTAATGTAGTGTTACGCGCTTTTCAGGCTTTTCGTAGAGCTGCCGAACGGAGGTGAACAAACTTTCACTGATTATTGATTTCGGGGTTAAATGTATTACGTTTTAGGTACCTGAAAAAAGTTGTTTTCTTGTTTTTTTCAAAAAAATTCGACAAGTGCGTCATCCTTGAGATTATTCATACACATTCTTTATTAGTGGGATGCCACGTTAAAACGTGAAAGTGCTGACATACATACACTTTGGGGCGCGCTATCTACATATATATCGCTTTTCAATAAAGCGCCGAATCGAACTTTCCTTCATAGTAGACAACAGTATCGACCAAACCGTTCGAAAACGACACTTTCGCTAATAATAGCGCCAAGTCTCAAAAAAACGGCCTAACTTGGCTCTACTCTTGATTAATTAACAACAACTAACGGTAATAGGCGCAGTCTCCTTTTTTTTATAAGAGCCCTCTTTTTCGTGATTCGGGTATTCATTATCGTTTGCTTCACTCTGGCCAGGGAAAATGGACTGGGAGCGGCTTATACCTTTCGACTACATGAATCAGCGCGTATGGCCATCGGCAAATGCTCCACCACGCGAAGATGGCACTGAGCAGCCCTACGTGAGTTCGGAATATCGCACACGGTGTCCTTGTTTCGTGTTTGCTGTTGACGACCAGTCGCCCCCAGCGTGGATATTCATATTTTTTTTACGATATATCTGACGACTCTATTGTACTTACCCTGTTAGTTTGCGGTTGTGGGTTCTGCATGGCGGGGGGGTAGGCAGCCACTGCTGGGTCGACGAAACGAAACGTGTGACCCTGAAGGCCCCCGCGAACGGCTGAATCTCCGGGCCCTGGCTGCGATTGCTGTGTGCCGAGCTTGAGCACAGCTCCATGCTGAAGGATCGTCGTATCGCGAATGCGTTGTCCGTTAAGGTAGGTCTCAGCATTCGGATCACCGCTCGGCGTCACCGTAACAATACCTCCTGTGAAATGGGGAATTAATGGGGAAAAGCGAACGCTTTTAAGAGCAGTTAAGAACACTCGGACCGCGGCCCGTCGTACTGTCCGGCGTATGCTTCACATGGCCAACACGTCGTTTGACAGCTCGGAAAACTAACCAGTACCAGCGGTCTATATGCGTTCGACAAAACTGAACCAGTTCGTCACACAGGCACAGAAACTACACTCGAGGTTCTAGCTGCTAACCCGCATTGGTCTACACTATGGGCGGCAGTACTGTAACATGTCAAACTCTGTGAATCCATATCCACTAAGGTTGCAATGCGACGTCGAACTCATCCGACGCCATTGACGGTGTTAGCCATCATATCGACATTCACATTCGTCAGGGTTCCATTGAGCAGGGCTTCCCGGTTCAAGCACAAATGACGCCAGAAGCCACGGGACGTCTACCGTCGAAAGACAGGACGCCTTTGGCAAACGACCAGTTGTGAGAAAGTTTCGTTACGGCCCATCAGACCACTCTCGAGACTGTCGCAGTTGCGTCCATGTCGCTCGTGCCTGGATAACACTCGTTTGCTCGGCACCACCCAATGAGCCAACCTGACGTTGTTCGCAGCGAACTCACTGGGTTCGGCATAGGTGTCAAACTGACCCGTCTTTCGGCGGCTTCCACAATCCAAACGCTGACGTTCAGGTCGACGGCAAAGGTTCTTTGTCTAATCCCAGCGTTACCTTCCCAAGCGTCAAGTGGCATCAGGGTGGAATGAACTATGCCTGGTAGGACTAACAGGACGGTGCTGACCGCCGCGACGTCGTGTTCGACCGTTGACTAACGGCTAACATTTGAATCGAAAATTTTATTAAAACTTATTCTTAATTTTTCAATTTCAAAAAACTAAAAATTACTATTTTAAACTGTTTTACAAAAAACAGGGGGGAAATTGCCACCGGCAGGATACTCTAGCGAACATCGTAACGCTGTCGTATCGACCACGGCCATCAGGATGAATACAATGCGGCATTCAACGAGTACTGGCCAGCTTTCCGATTCCCAGAAGCTACCAACGGCAATGTGACGGAACTCCCGGTGGTCCAAAGGCTCCCAAAGATCTCACAGGTCGGGGAGGGGGGTGTTAGCACCGACCGACTGAATGCAGTTGAGGACGAATTGAGTTGGTTGAATGTCACGATTTCGAAGGGGCTAACTACTAATCACGGCTTATCGAGGCCGGGGTAGGCTGATGCAAACTCCTGAATGATCGTCCTCGAAGAAGACCTTAGTAATTCACTAATTATTATAATAGTCGCAAAAATACTACGAATATTAATAACAATATAGATAATAATATGCATTACAATGCACTCTTTAGCAAAAGCTAAACCGCATAAATACCAATTATTGTTTTAAGGTCGTCGCGCGCTAGGTTGTTGCCACTGACCTAGCTAGAAGTATCCGGTACAATATTTCAAAAACAAATAGGAATAGCATTTTGTCACACGCAAAACGACGGTTGCGTTGTGAACGTTACAAACTAGTTACGAAAATCCCATGTATTCGAAAACCATTTCACTTATGGCAAAGACGTATCGCATTACGTACAGGTAACTGCCAATCATCTACCTTGTCTTCAGAGTCGATCTCCGACGATTTGTATAGCCCAGATACTCAAACCGATCCTTACGTATTGTCGCTGTTTCCGGATCACTGCGTTATATTCTAACAGTCTGTTACCGCACGCTGTGGCCGGCCACCGCACGAAGGCCATCATAAAGTCCATCGATTACGGGGCTAGATCAGATTTTCGTTACTAACAAACACCCTTCAGGCATCCACACCTATTCCTGCAGTGACACATCACCAGCTATTCCAGGCTACCATTAACCTAAACAAATCTACGCTCGTCCCTTCATTTCGGACCACTTTTCAACGACATTTTAATCTACACATCGTTGCAAGCAGCGATTCACCTCATGTTGGCCACCGCCCCTGCCGTCGAGAGGTCGCGTCATGTAAAATACGCTAGCCAATTTGATAATCTTGGCCAATGTTTTTATAATACAAATATACACGGAAGTAGCCCCGGGGGCTGTTTACGCTAATAACTCGCTATAACTAATTGCCTAACGCTGGACAGCCATCTGGCGCTTTTTTGTGCGCAAAACACGGTTAGGCTGTACGAACATTCTGAACACACGAATAACATAAACGAAAATCTACGCGGTGGTGTAAAGAAAAACGACGGCATATGTTGACGCCTTCGGTCTGCTACCGTCGGAGGTAGCACAATGGACATGTGTCTAACACTCCAATGGGCAGAAGTGAGATTTTCACGCGTCCAAAGAAATCAAGGTAAGATGTCGAAAACGTGTATTGTGTGGTTTAATATATTGCCACGCAATGGATCTCTTTTGAAAGCATATATTGCTTGTCCGGAATAGTCTAGGCTTGAGGCGTAGTTTTGCTTTTTTAAATCGTTCGCTTTAAATGATCAACTTGATGAGACTGAAGTTCAAACGTAGTCCTGGCATTTAAAATGGCTTTGGCAGAAACTGATAAAAACTTGTATCGGTAAACTGTCCTGATACCAATACACGTGCCGCGTCGAACATCGTAGGCCGTTTGACTTAATACCGTTATACCACCATCCATTAGATCTCGATATTGTTCCCTAGAAACCTATCACGGACAAAGACAATCGATGTATTAGCCACTGTTGGTCAGCGGCAAGTGTACCCTGTATCATTTACACTATGCTATGCTCCGCACTAGGTCCTCAACCGCTCAGACATGAGGAACGATGTCGCGCAAGCGTATTTGTCGAAATGAAGAACGACCCGTAACAAAAATCAAGTTATTGGCAGTGCCCTTACACGAGTGAAGTAGTTCTTACCACAGTTACAGGTACTCACCGTGGGTGTGTGCAATGACGCAGTGTCTAGGCAAGAGTCCTGGCAGGACCAGACTCTGCGGGTGAGGAGGCACAACACCTCCTGCATCTCCGATCTCGGTCATATCAGGCAGCAGTCGGTGAACGGCGCCTTCTTCTAGCCACGAGCCGTCTGCGAACGAAAAACAATTTCATTAGTCGGTATGATAACTGCGGCTTTCCTATAGCAAGTCCGGCCGTTCCCTGCAGCGAACATGGCAGGCGTGCGAGTTCTGGTGTTGCTGCTGATTCATCTTGTTTTTACATTGTGTATACTCTCTCTACGTTTGCGCGTGGTGCGCTCTAGCGTGTACCCACGTGGCCGATGAGGTCAGCAGCCGCTATCGGCCTGAGGTCACGAATGTGACCGTAACGAATGCGTCACTCTGGTTAACGGCTGTAGATATGCTGGCAACGTTTGTTTTTGCTGTATATCACACCGCTACCGCAAACGAGTGAGTGGTATACGATCTAAACATTGTTTGATAGCAGCGTATACCTTATGTATTACTATCCCACTCGCCTCTAAGATTTTGTGCAATCTTTTATTCAATGTGCTAGTTCTAATTTATAATTAAGCCGATCGCAATGGCAAACGTCCACTATACGTTTGCCAAATGCTCAATACTTGTTGATACGTGTTTGGGCGCAATAAATACTTAGATTGTCCTAGTGGTGATAGTAGGAGGGCCTTATTCCGTCTACGCGGTTAATATTGTAGCCGAACGTCGTCTTATCAAACAAGACAGTGTCGGTACAGGAACAACCTTCGCATTACTCACTCCAGAAGGCCAAGCACGAGGTCCACCGCCACAAAGCTATATTTTGCAGAATAGTCACTCTTAATCCAATACGAAACTTATAGGCGAACTTGCATACTCGACTTCGCTCTATCATCCAATACACACACACACACACAACACTCTTCTGTTGGTTCGGTTAACGCGTGGCGATTACCCGCTGTGCCTGAGTTGTGAAAAGCCCGTTTGCTTCTGTACATTTTTCCCTTTGGCCACTAAAACTAACTGTAAAATTGAAAATTTACCTCTTTGTGGTCTCTGAACACCAACCGTTCAGCACAATACGGCCTACTCCAGCTACCATAAGTATGATCAACACAAGCACGAATCAAATCGTCCACCGCCGCATTCTCACCAATAAGTCACACGCGCACCGATCATCACCACACGAACGAACCGTCTTCCTGCTGATATGCACCGACAAATACACTCGCCGACAATCAAGCATAACAGCCCGTTTTCCAACGGTTCGCCTCAATGGTCATAGCCCCTAACGCTTGGACTATACGTTAAGTAAGCAAACCGAACAACGAGAAAGTTTCAACGCGTTCACCTAGATACGAACTTGTTCCGACGGTCGTTCGGCACGCTTGGAGCGCCGTTGGTTCCTCTGTCGCGATGAACCGTTGTCTTTGCAGCGACCGTTGCAGCGACCGTTCGAAACAGCTCATTGGATGCGAACACTGATGTTAAATAAACACTCGTTTCTGTGCCGTGGACGCCATCGGCGGGGCACAAACCCGAATAAATGGAAGCCTTCGTAATAGCGTCGAAAAGCAACACCACCTTCGGGCTGATCATCGGCAGCCACTCTTTCTTACTCGCTCTTTCTCTCTTTCCGTCTTCTGTCTCTCGGTAACTTGCCTGTATGAATTCTCTGTCGGCTGCTATTGCGAGCCTTCTGCCTCTGGGGGCTTCGGTAGCTGTTGGTCGAGTTAGCGTTGCCCGCCAACCCGAACCGGCGCACAGGAGTCGCCCGTAGAGTGGACGCTCGAGAAGACAACAGATCTACACTAGTCCGGCCCGCCAGTGAGCTACCGAGAGCTCCGCCGCGAAAGCTCCGCCGCGAGAGCTCCGCCGCGAGAGCTCCGCAGCGGAGTCACCGCTTCCAACACCCGCAAGTCTAGCCACTATTCACCCGTATTAATGCACTCTTGTGCACCCGCTTTACTGGTTGAACGTTCCTCTCGGTCTATGGACTCGACTCGCCATAGTCTCACCAGCAGCCCGCCTCAGACAAACGCATCCCACACCCACACCCACACATACAGACACACACACACACACACATTTACACTCAGGCACATAACCAATGCTCGCACACGGACTTCGTATTCAACGCAACCCCGTTCGACCTGGTCTCCTGTTTGGTCGGTTCGCCTTCCCCCGCGTCCGATCCAGAGACGCTAGCCTGATCAAGCAGCAACGACGATTGCTGGAGCGATCAGGCCGGATAGCAACCGAACCACTCGGCGACCCAACGGCCAACCGACTGTCGAAACCACGGCACGGAAAAAACCATCGTACGCATTCTAACACCACCACACTAAGCCAAATAAACCTGGTCGACGCAACGCCAGTTCGAAGCAGTGGGACCGAACAGAAAAGTTCCAAAACGGACAGTTCGCTAGTAGGAGACGTTGAAAGATGGAACAGCAATAGAAAAGCAAATACAAGTAGAAATGTCAGCAACGCAGTCGCTCAGACGAACATCGGAGTGTACTCGCACGCATAAACACACACATATATATATATATATATATATATATATATATATATATATAT
>MNPL01020021.1:1076-16753 GCA_002081605.1 Tropilaelaps mercedesae
CGCTAATGCGAAATGCAGGCATCATGTTTTACGGTCTCGTGTGTGGCGTTTGGGGGAGACTTTAGTAAAATCCGCAAAAACATATGAATAAAATGAGTATCTGATATAATACGATGTTAAAAATTTAAGACTTCGCTCTTAATGCTTAATGCCCTGAGCAAGGGCACAGCAAGAACGTGTTCTAAGGCTGTTAAACATTCTAGGGCCGACTATGAGCGAACATTTAACTTCACCGGTAACGCCTGTTGCAGTACTGCGTAAGACGGGCGCCGACAATGTAAATTTGCGACGACGGGGATGAAACCCTGTACATAATGTGTCTCCTCCGGTCGCAAAGCGCACGCGAATGCACCAATCTATTGGTTCAAAGAATCCCTAGAATAAACGCGACTTTTCTAGGTTTACGGTATTCCTGGGCAACGATACTCTAAAAATAAGGTTATGAAAGCCTAAAGAACGTTTTACATCCACTCTGTAAGAGCGGATGTGGATCGCTTGTCACAACGTGTACTCACGAAAAACGGCTAGAATTAGAACATAGCATCTGCGCTCTCTGTTAACTGCCAGAGAACACTTGGTGTAGTCACACACTGCCTCCATCTATGCAATGTTTAGGAAACGTAGACGATAACAGTTAGAAAATAATATTTTAGGAAAAAGTGTAGCAGAGTTAGGATTCGCAACTTCCAGATTATATTGTGGAAAAGATGTTCGTAAGTATGCCGGGAAGCTGCAGATTGTGCGAAATGCGAAAAGCTGATGCAGAGAGAGGCGTTGATGCCTCTTGTATAAAAGAATATTTGTATGTACTGTAGACACAATTTAAAAACAGTAGACAGAAATACAAGTAGTTATAAAAAAACGGAACGTTTCTTTTTATACATTAGAGGCAGGGATGTACAAGTGATTGACCCCAAAAAGCCTGGGGTTGTTCTTATAGATGTATATGTATATATGTTTAGATGTAGAGATAGGTCTTATAGATGATACAGTGGCCTTTTCTATCCTCGCTAGTGGCACAGATTTATGATTACGCATAAGTTCAAATAAACTTAAGTGTCAGAGTTCATGGTTTTTCTGTTTGGGAACTTGTTGGGAAGTTGTCACTAATTTACTGTTTCAAAACCTAATCTTATATACTTGCTTTGAAAATTTTCTCGTCTTGAAAGAAATTTGCGAAATCGACTTTTTTCGCCATCTCCTTCCTCCATAGCTCGCCAGTTGTTCGACATTTGGAGTTTTGGTTTACAGAGCGATAAAGCGCCCCCAACAAATGCAAGATAAGGTAAACTATTACGAGACAAACTAAATATTTGCCAATTTCGCAGATGTGGTGCGTGTCGCTACCGGTTTCAAATTATATCGGAGGTGTCAAATTACAATGGAATCGACTGCTCGTAGGCCTAATGGTTAAAATATTTTTGTTAAAAGAGGGTCTTTTATGATGATTCGAAATTTCCATAGAGGTCCATGTTAAACTTAACAGGAATCTATAAGAGGTTAATTCGGAAAAACCCATTCTGATGGCGCTGCTGCACTGGAAGTTGTATCAATACATATTGGAATGGTTAGTTACTATTACGACAAGTACGATAGTATACAGGTTTTTACTTTAATGTTTGTGATACGGTTGGCTAAATAGTGCAACACATGCGATAATATAAAAGGCGTTGCGTTACTAAATAAAATGCGACGATGATGTGGAAGATAATTTAGTGGTTTCTGCGTACGATTTTCAAATCTTATGGTTCTGCGTGTGCTCTGGAGGAAGACTATCTTCTTGTGATAACCGATTCCTGCGGTTTCCGATGCTCATGATTCAATATGGATTATAAGGTACAATTCAGTGATTTTTGCGTAGCGCTTTCGATGTCTACAATTTGGGGCGTGCTATAAAGGATAAACTGGGGTCTCCCTCGTGCAGTTTTCGGCTTCTGTGATTTACTGTGTACTATGAGGAGTAAACTAATGCTTCTACGTACAGTTTTCGATGTCCAGAGTGTGCTATGAGGGATAGACCAGTGTCTTTGCAAATTCATATGAGAAAGAGGCTAATATCTGCTATACGCAGGTTCCAATGTCTGTAATCCGGAATTTGCTATGAAATGTAAACAGGTGTTTTTACGTGCAGCCTTCTTTATGTGTTACAAGGTATACCTATCAGGAAAAATCTAGTATTTCCTTTGTGAATTTTTCTGTCCATGATTCTGTGTGTGCTATGAGAGATAGGCTGGTGTTTTCTACGTACTGTATTCGATGTCTGTGACTTGAGTGTGCTATGAGGAACAATTCACTGATTTCTAAATGCAATTTCCGATGCCCATAATTCGAGGTGTGCTACGGAGAATAATGTTTTCTACGCGTGGTTTTTGATGCCTATAAATACAGAACGTACTATGAGAGATGCAGTGATGCCTTTTACGTGCGGTTTTCAATTTCTAAAATGACACATTAGGATCTTATCAAAAACGAACGGGGTAACAATCTAAAAAGCCCAAACACCGCTCTGACGAGGCCCGCCTAATGCTTCCTGAATAACTAGACTTTTTATGATTTGAACAAAACATAAAAAAATGTACGTTTCTTGATCAAATCGTCTTATTTTAAATAATATTTAGATAATTTTGAATAAGAATTAGTGTAATCTAAATACCATATATATAAATAAGCAATTGGAGTACCAGTCCAACTAGTTAGGCACACCAAATAATTTATTATAGAACAGGCGAAAATGTCTAGGTCAACTGGAAGCAGCCCGGCGCTAAAACTACTCGTTAATTAGGAAATACATTCTTAAATGGCATAAAGAAAACCATGTTCGACAAGCGTGCCGCGTTTAAATAGACCAACAGCATGATTCTTAAGAGTGCTTTTAATGGTGTGATTTGTCAGTTTTTGTCAAAATTTTTAACAAAACGTAGTTCTCTCAATCTACATTTAAAATTTAAGAGAGCTTAGTTCTTTTTTCTAAGAACTATTGGGTTCTGAGTTATTTTCAGTTGTTTTTATTGTTTCAGAACGTCCTCAGAATAAATTGAGAAGAACTGAAGAATAACTACCAAAGGTGATTTGTTTGAAAATATGTCGTGTTAGTAATGTAGTTCATAAAACATGAATCGTAGTATTAGGTTCGTCGTATACCATAGCTTGAAACAAAATTATAGAGAAACTTATACTATACGTGTAATGATTTTCTATTTAAAACTGAGATATAAATAAGCGTGGGTTCTATGAGTTCTTTACAAAAGAAAGGAAATATTGACATAATTGCGTTTAATTTGTGACTGTTGTCAAAAAGAATAAATTTAATTGATAAAACATTAATATTTCACTGAGATTACTGCACCAATGCTACTAGGTATTGGTGAGACTGTTGAGTGGCTCAAGGATGGAGCCCTGGAACTATTCTGAACAGTAAAAACACCGAACAAAAGAAAACAAGAAAATCGCGGACCCCTCTCCATGAAGAAAGATAATTTCAGAATTGATGTCTCGAAACGTAAACTAAGTTTAAATTATTATTATTATCTTTATTCGATTAGATTTTCACCATTAGATGCGCCATCAAAGTGCTTCTTCGAAACGTTAAAGACCAATTTCACGCACACGCTGTATACACGATAAAATTTGTAAATACATTTTCTGACGCGAACACAAATTATCGTCATAGTGAGAAGACCTACAAAGGAGAAATAGATGTTTGATTAGAGTGTATAAAAGATCACCTTTGAAAATCACTACACTGGAGTCCTGATTATATGGATGGATAAATACAATTAAATACTAGTAACCATCTAAGGCACATTCTTTATCGTATGAGACTCGTATAATGCGTAATTTGAACACAATGCAAATCATTTTACATTATATGTATATGTATATAAAAATATGTCGGTTGTGGTAAGCATTTAATTGGGGCTATGGTCCTACAATATTAAAATACAAAAATCGGCGAGTTAGCCAATTAATAATATTAGCTATCGTACAGCACGGAATGACATAAGTTTACTATTATGGATTTCCCAATATTAAGCTCTGAAAATCTTGTCCATTCTGCTTGTTATCGTAAAATAGGCACCCCAAGGAGCTATTCCTGCAGGCGAGAACACCCTCACAGGGATAGTCGAATCAGATTCAATATTGTATGTAATATTGATACGTACAACTATTAGTAAAATGAAGATAATCGAATAAAGCGTCACGGCCGTACGTCACTAGTAATGCATACTAACAATTTATCGAAACAGCCTCTAAATTTCACACACGTTAGCGAGATCACTGCCGTACACCCTCACCGGCCCCTATGAAGTTTGAGATTCCAAAAAGAGCTGCCTGAATAAAAGATAAGAATGTATTTAAAAAATAGTGTAATGTTTGAGGAAACAAAAACTTCATCCGCTATTTCAAACTCTAAGACAGAAATCCCCGGTGCAATTTTCGCCAAGGAAAGGCACTATGGAGCAACGAAATGTGAGATCCGAACGTCATAGAGGATAACTGAGCACAGTCAATGCATTTTAAAGGGAACTTGGTACTTGAGAGACTTTTTGACTCCACTTCGTGAATCACCTCGTTAAAGACCTTAGCACGGGCGGCGTTCGCCCAATATTCCAGGCCTGCTGGTAACCATTCACGGGAGAACAAAATTGACAATGGAGTCGCGAAGTGCTTTATTGTTTTCAATTCTGCCATGTATGGCTGCAGTCGGTTCCAAGTTCAGCAAGCCCTGGCCAGGCTGCGTGTTGCGTCTCTTGAGCTCGGGACTAACTGTCAATCGGGCAAAGAGGTTGGCGTTGAAGTTTAGACGTGAGGGATGTGTATCTGCCGGGGACAACCTTAGGTACGATGGCTACCCGCTTGCCTATGTCAATATATTCCCTTACCTAGGCCTTCTATTAATATCTGAACCGCCTGAAGGCATCTTACCCCGAACGTGTTCTCGTCTTTCACCGTGCGACTCGAAACAGGGTATGTCTTTTTGCCAACAGTCACTGAAGAGCTCAGGAGCCGTTTTGACATGCTTGCGACTCCCGCCTACAACGACGTGCTCTCGTCGTGTGAGAAAATTTTTACAGATATTGATCCTGGTTTCCGAAACATCGGAATTCAAATCAACCGAACCAACGCGTTGTGGTGGGATTCGCTGTGTGCGGATTTTATCACAAACTATGCTCTCTGTGCGTTCACCAGGAGCCTGTCCCTGCATGTGTATGCGCACAACGTGGTCATATCTGCGTGAATGCGGCTGAATGTGCCCATGTTACGTCGCTGGTCCCTTGACGATCTCAGCTTAATTAGACTAATAGCACTCAGTATGAGATGCTCTTGGTCGTGCTCGATCATGATCGAAGCCAATTATCAGCTCGTCCTCCTCTGTTTTTTATTCATACACTTCTTTTACAACGCGATAGGTGTGTTAAATGATGATCATGATATCGGCAGCCTAATACAAAATACATTTGTTAATTGATGAATCTTCCATGTAGCTATCAAATGTTCCATTTTTTTAACTCCTTGAAAGCTAGTTGAAGGCGTGAAAAGCAGGTTTTCTCTTTGAATACTAGTTGGCAATAGAGTTAACAACTTAAGATGCCATAACCTGCTGAAACCGGGTTTCTCCACATAGTTTCCTGTCTGCATGTACGCTTCAGGCTAATGAAACTACTACAGCATTTTATTGCTTACATTATATACCTCCCTTTAGTTGATTAATAGGTTTAGCCTTTCAAGCCCCAAAAATGGTTTGCTACGCTACTATACTTGATTATGAAAACTCGATATGAAAAATAGAACAAAATATTTCATGGTTTTCCAGAATCCGGTTACTGCTAGAGCCTATAAGACAATTTCAACGTGCACTGCTGCCAAAGAAAGTAGTAGCAGTGGGCAGCAGAAATAAAAATATGTTTTTTCTAGTGTAATAGCGGCATACCGCTTTTTAGAATCTGATAAAATATCCTTAAAACACTTTTGTTTTTATCATAACTACACAATTACGTCAAAAACTAAAAAATAATGAACACAAGATTACGATCATGGTGATGCCACTGCCTCCTTTTTATTCACTATTCCGCTATAAACAAACAAGGGGAGCATTTCGATGCATTTAATTGAATATCAGTTTATTGTTAAGCAGTTGCACTGTTTTCTCGCTTCTTTTTGAGAAGGTTTCTAAGAATGACAATGCTTCACCTTTAGTACAACCACCAAATGCGTGCATAACGACCTCCTTTCGTGGTCAAATCGTTGAGTTCGACGTGGTAATTCTTTTCCGTCGTTCGCCTTAAAAAAAGCATTTGAAATCTGATTTGGTTGTAAGATTTGCATTGCTTCGTTGTGCGATAATACAATAGAATATATATTTGTGTATGGTATATTCTAGTATATGTGTACGCAAGGGGAGTTGAAAATGATCTGGTCACACCTCTGAAAGCCATCAAACGCGCAACGGACGTTCAACTTAGCGTCGAAAGGTCTACATCCAATGTCCAATGTATATTTGAGCGGCAACAAATGAGAGCTTCTCTATCTGCACTCCGTCCTTTATCGCATTGTCGACTTCAGTTTACCAAATTGATTTATGTTTTGTTTAGTTGTTATTGTTGTTGGCCCCTGATTGGCTATTTTGGCTGTTATCTGTCTCTATAATCTCAGGTAGGTACTGTTTTAGGTTAAGGCCCGTAAGCTGACGGATCAGGCCTTGAAGTTGTTGAGCCTGCGCGGTTAAGGTGTACATAAGCTGAGTGCTTAGCTGGGCGACAGAGGTGCTCTGCAGAGCGGAGTTAAGTTCTCCAACTCGGCTGAGTACAGATGAATAGGTGCCGATGAGCTTGCTTTTTACTCCCTCTTGGGCCTTATTCAGGGCTTCTTGGGCTTCACGGGCAGCGGCCTGGGCTACAAAGAGTGCTTGCTGTGTTGCGGACTTGTCCTTAGCATCCTGGAGAAGACTGGATAGCCAATCAAAGTATAACATTTGGGCGATCTCTTGCACGGATTTTCCTTCGGGAACGTTATTTTTCAGAACCCGGATGACGCTCAGAGCCTCAACCACACGGGTCATACTCTCGGATGCGGCTTTTTGAGCAGCTACAAAGTGACTTGTTGTGTGATGCGTTACGCATAGGCGTGCCTTCGCCGTAATATGCTCCATTCGTGCGCGCAGATCTCCGTTATGAGTGTAAGCGGGCACCTCAGCACCGCTGGAAACTAAGTGCGAATCGAGTACGCCCTCAGCCGCTGCTAAAGCTACAACAGCGTAGCCTACCAGCTGTTCACGGTATTCGCCCAAGCGATCGGGGGCGACGACGCCCAGACCGAATTGCTGCAGCTTCTGATTGCTGTAGCCAACGACACTGTCACGTACGGCAGTCACCTTATCGGTTCCGAACTTCTTGACGTCTGACAGTATGTTCTCCGGCGTTTTCTTAACTGCGGGTACCCTCTGTTCGACACGATCAAGTCCATGGCAGGCGAGTGAGTCGACGAAGTGGATAGGTCCCTGCAGCTTGTTGATGATCGGCTGCGACGTAGCCAGAGCCATCTGTGTGGTCTTCTCGCCCACCTTGATGACACTCTTGATCGGGCCAGGAGAGACCTCCTTGAGTTTGTTGTACGAACTCATCGCCATGCCTAGTGCTGCATCGACCGTCGGCAGAGAGCTCACCCGATTCACGAACGTGCTTTGCGTTGGACTGCTTTGGGTTACCATGTTGCTGCTGTCGATGCTGACGTTAGCTGTTGTGGACGTGGGAAGCTTACCACTGAAAGATGAACGAAAGAACACTTAAAAGGAACGTTGTCTGAAGGCATAGAGTGCAAGCAAGCAGTATTAAAGCAAAATCTACTGCATTAGTGCGACGAGATTGAGGAGCGCTTGTTAAGCTGCGGTCGGTGTTGCCATCGATGCAGCGTCGCCAGATTACAGGCTTCTTCGATGCCCGTCATTGTACACTTCCTAGCAATCTTTGCCGTCAACTACTTGCAATGGATTTTCTTACCTATAAAAAAAGCCCTAGTCTTTCTCTGAAGAAGACGTCTCTGACATCAACCGAGATGCGAAAATGAACGACTGACTTCGAAATGCATAGATGTGAAACGCAGTAGCATTTGGTAGAAAGAGCTCGCACAGGCAACCATAATACACGAGTTGCAGGAAAAGCTAGCAAAAGGAAAATTGCCCCTTACGGAATAAATAACGACAATTTTCCGTTAATACATGCTGTGGGCCTGCAGCTAGAACCAGTACAATCGTCACTCACAAGTAGATTTCCTTGTTCCTCGTGTAAAGGCTCTCCATGAACGGTCAGAGTTATTAAACGCTGTTCTATCACTGGTATAATGCGTTTGTTGGTATTCAATAGATGGTCTTATTCGCGATCTCTCCTTTGAAACCATTGCGCTTGTCGCGATACAAGAGCCAGAGGTAGCTCACGGGAGAGGGGACATATCTGTCGTGTGGCTGACCAAGGTGCACCAATGGATAACTCAACAAGAGTTGCCAGGTAGTGTAGTGAGCGCAAATACACACGAATGTTTCATAAACTGAAATCGTCAGATCCAGAGCACAGACCCTGTGCGCTGTGCACTGGTATTGATTTTTTTGTGAGAAATTATAGACCTTGCTTATTCTATGGTATCACACAAAGGGGACACGAAAATTGATTGTATAAGCTTACAACACCAGTTAGGTGTAAAAAATTAATTTAAATCGAATTTAGAATCGTTTTAAGTCGACAATCGGCCAATCCCAAAATGCTCAGGACGATATGAGTCTCATTTGCATTGTGCATTTAACCGTTCCATGGTACAGATAGTGTAGAGCACCGTTAGATAAGTAAGACGCCATCGGGGATATTCTACGAAATACTCTTTCTCAATGTTTCGAAAAACTCGAGTTATCAGAATAAGGTACAGCACTAGATTCGGACGTTTGACAGGCATTTTTATGAAGCTTTCCAATTCATGAGCCAGTTAACTATTGTTACACTTCAAAATAAACAACTCATAGCTTCATAGAAGAATCTAAAAAATGTAATGCAATAAATTTCTCAGTACTTCACTTCATAAAACACTTGGTGCCACCCTCATCTCGGTTGTAACAGCCTAGGTATTGATCTCCGTGAAAAGCCCATCATGAGTTCACAATTACATTTTGGCTCTCGCGCCTGTTCTTTGCTAATCTTATCATGTCTAGTCCAGTCGAGCTTGCGAGGCCGCTCCAAATATAGAACTGATGGGAGGATTTGTTCGGAAAAAGATCCACTTTAGCTTTTTTCCAAGATTCGCAGCAAACGACTAGACGTCATTCTCAATGTAAAACAAAGCAATATGGAAAAGTTTTACCAGGTAATTGCTAGAACAAATCCCAAACTCAAAAGCACTAAATAAGTGCAACTGTATTTGTCCAGAGCTAAGCGAATAGATGTATTTGAGCAAATACACTTAACTGTTATTTCAGGATAAAATGAGCAGCAGATACTGGAATCATGTTCAATGCGCACTACATTTATGATAACTAAAGACAGGATTCTTCATTTGGTCAATCTTTTGTTAAATATTATTTCATATTCCAGTTGGAGACGCATTTGTTAAGAGTTTCTTTACTATAAATACTATAAATGCACTACTATAAATGTTCTATTTGAAATTATAGCATTGAAAAATTTGGGTTGGGGCCTTGATGCTACCGAATAATTTTGGGATGATTTTAACTGAGAGATCGTAACATGGACTGTGTACTTTCAAACTAGTTGCTCAAGCATATCATTAGTGGAAGCTGCAGTTGTTGATTGTAATTTTGTGGGCAACTTGTTTCTATCGAGGATGCTTTTGCCCTGACTAAACGAGGATTTAGTAAAAAGATTGCCAAGTACAGAAATAGTTTGAGAAGCGGGCTGTGGCCGCGCGTTCATGCCATAAATTTTAATCACATTGTTCAAAACCAGACCGATAAACGATAAACATTCTGCCCACACTCTGCTAGCTTTTATATCAACGTAAGAGTATTACATCATATAATCGAACGACATCGAAAAATGACGCTTCGTCATCACATTAAGAAGGCACAAATGGTATTACCTTTTATAGCAAGTTTGCGAATCTTCTGAATTCTCAAAAACGGGGACTATAAGTGGACATGACATGATCGAATCTTTCTATCAGTCTTTCGTGCTAAAATCGTCGTTTACGCATAAGTAAAAGGACATTGAAGTTAATTGCGTGTGGTGAGACTAAAAATATGTCGATTATTTAAATGAAAATAAAAATTGAAAGCAATAAAAAATAGTTGGCTAGGCTTTCGTATACAGCAGTCCAGAATGTCGGAAAGAAATAGAAAGTTTATACGTACATTTTATATCCATCTGATATCTTAACTGGGGGCTAGGTGCGCCGAAGAGCGAGCAATACGTAAATAAAAACCTACGTCGAGCTATTTCGACTATCATGTAATATATATGCCAGAAAATTATTTTATCAGAATACTCGATCTCGTTGAATTCATCCCAAATATATAATTTAACCATTTACCGCTACGAGGGGGCGAAACAAGGACCAGAAGAAAGGACTAGCTTCTTCTTTCCACAGCGGAGAACGAATAATCAAATTTTACGTTGCAAACTATGTAGAAGCATCTACCGAGATGAACAAGACTCGAAGCTCCGCTTATAGCAACACGAAGAGCTGACAAGCCAATTGCTCCTTACAATTAACAAATCGTTTGTTTGTACACCAGAGATGTATAAGCAAAATGCAATCACGCATTACAAATTTCTTATAAGGTTGTCTTAAACGGCCACGTGTCATAAATTATTGGTAAAGCCGCTAAAGTTTAATATTTAAGAAACAACTTAGGATCCGTTATAGAGAAACTCGGAGCCCCAAACGTCTAAACATGAAGCTTCTTTGGTGACGAGAATAAGGTATTGGCGTCTTCAATGCAATCTTTGTATTTATTGGTGTTTATTGTTATTTAAATTAAAAACAATGTTTGATTATAATTCTTAAGCATGTACAAACATCGACACAGAAACACATGTCGATCACGCGGGCCTATGTCAAGCTATCAAACGCGAAGAGTGATACCATCTGTAAAGAGTGGTTCACAACTTCCCAACAATTTTCAGACTTTCATAGAAATACTTATGATTGAGGTATTTTGCCGTAAGCCTAACTAAACACATTATAGTTTAGAACATACTGACTACAGTTACAATTTTTTAGACATGCAATTTTGTTTTTCGTATAATAATTTGAATGCAATTAATTTTAACAATCTTCGTAAGATTTAGGAGCATTAAATTTCAAGACTTCTAAAGCCAGCGTCTTCTATCTCGATTACGTGAGATTACGCGTTTGAGTAATCCTTCCAAAACAGAGCAATGGTCTCACCGCTTATGTGGAATATATAATCATCCAAACGGAAACTACTCCTAGCTTAAAGCACCATCATTAGAATAACGGCGTAGAAAAGTTTCACTACGGAGTTCTCACTTCACTCTTGGACCAGTTCTCCTTCGAAATAATAATAAAAAATGTATGGACGTTCAAGAGATAGAAGAACGCTCTTCCTTCGGCTTATCAAGTGGTTCTGTTGAATAAAAGCTATCTTGGCACGGTAGTCATTAAATATTAGTTCTATGCGGGCTCGCAATAACCAATGAACTTAGCCAATGAAGCAGTCTTGCATACAAAAGATAAGAGGGAGACTTCCGAGGATCAGCGCTAATAGTTCACGAAGTAAGACACTATGAACAGGCCAAAAAACACTCACCAAAATAATGCTGGCAACAAATCTTTAAAAAAGTTCCAACGATCCCCAATCTTTAGATGCCAACACAGCACCTATCAAAATCGTGCGGTGCCGTGGAGATATGAGTTAAGGTTACCCTTGGCAAACGCATGGCCACTTCATATCTTTCCAACATGAAAAGAGTTGTTCCTACGACATGATCCACCAGAAACCTGAGCCGGTTAAAAGCCATAGGCATGTTATTGTCGAATAACAGGACACCCGACGGACCGGATATGCCCCTCAGGACACACTAATGGCGCCCAATAACGGTGGCGGCTAAGCCTGCCACCAAGGCTTCAATTCACTGTAGAAGAGCAGAGTTTGAGGCAATGGGATGAAAGGTTCTCGGCTATTTCGATGATTATCTTACTCCTAATAACAGAGCATGACAAATGCACTACTGAGCGCAGTCGCATCTAGGTCCCCTTATCAGTGGATGATGCAGTAATGGTCATCCCTCTCAGTGGCCTACTGACGAGAAAATAGTGGGAGAGTAAAAGAGACAATATTAGCGCTGTTATAGGAAAACGCTGTTATACTGCGATAGGATGAGAAATAAAACAGGAGCAACGATTGTGTTGTAATAATAATAATAATAATAATAATAATAATAATAATAATAATTCCTAAGATTTATTAAATTATCACGGTGTAGTAAGCAAATTGGCAGAGTACATTAGTCCATCCAGTTCCAGATGTTTGCTATAACAAAAAGGTCTCCACAGTTTAATCGTTAGTCTAGATCGTCGGTTCATACCTAGAGCCAAAAGCGCCACGTCAGCACGGAAGTCCGCCAGTCTGAGAACAAGTTTGTTTGCCTAAATATTGTTCAGTTACCATGCACACCAACTCGACCACAAATCAGTGTCATATTTTATCTATATCATACATATATTTTGCCAATGTCGCTTAGGGATAGGCTTGTTAAACAGCAAGTTAAACATGTACCTTAAGGCAGTACGCTAGTTGGTTATAGATATGAGTGGCTCGTCGAGTTTGGTGGCTTGGTGCATTCGCGTGCGCCTTACGACCGGTGGAAACACGTAGGTGCACGCGCTTGATCCCCGCCGTTGCAACAGTTACATTTATGGGGTCCGTCTTACGAAGAAATGCAAAAAGCGCTACCGTGGAAATTAGATATTGGCTGAGGGTCAACCCTAAAAATCTTTAGATACAAGTGGCAGTTTTTATGGCGTACTATTTAAAGGGTAGTGTTGATATAAGATTTACGTACTTAACACTTTAAAAATTCTTTGACGTTCTCCCTATTATAAGCTCGGAAACCCTTCTGCATTACTTTCAGCGCCTTAAATACATCAAGCGGAATCCACTGATGGGTGGCTAGTAGATTATTGTGCCGGTATAATGTTAATAAGAAAGCCCATGTGAATAATAATCGTTGGTCCAAAATACAAGATCAGATACAGACGAACTAACTTTTTACATATTGCATATTACGATTTACTTAAAGAATCAAATAAGTAAAGACCGGGCCTCATCATAACTCCTTTCAACTCTATGTTTCTCAATATATCTTTCCTCCGTGTCGATTTAATCACTCACCGTTACTTTTCCTTTTCGCAGGCACAATATTCAGGAAACACAACGGGGAACTGCTGCATCCACTAAAAAGAATGAAACCTGCCTAGAAGGAAACAAATTTTTGCACCAGCAGGTGACATCATTCTTAATAGCTGGTTAGAGCAATCAACAACAATATAACACCACTGTAAATTACATTACAATGCAAAGACGATGAAGCCATTATTTCGGTAAGGCACAAAGTTAACTAGCTTTAATCAATTTCGGTATAAGAGAGCTCTCAATAATACCCTCGAATAGACTTGATGTCACCATATTTCACACGCTAACTGCAACTTTTTGCTCATCTTCGTCTCGAGCTCGGAATAGGTTTCTTTGTGTCATTCTGAGCCAGTATAGAAACCCATTGGATAGTTTCGATGTTACAGGTCATTATTAATTGTGCAATAGTTTTATTTAAAGCACACAATTGATTACTGCTCAAAGTCCAACTAGAGGCCTGCTTTGGACACGAGGAATATTCTGCCAATAATTTTGTTGACTGTAACGAATATGCAAAGAATGAATCAGACATTTTCCACTGATAGCATAAAAGTGAAAGATGCAATTTTTAGCAGCACACTCGTTGACATCCATTAGCACAGGTTTACGTCTCTTCATAAACGACGGTTCACGTGACAGCCATTTGGCTCATCACGTCACTGCCAGAAAGAGTTTGATTTTCGATTACGAGCAAGCATAATAAAAAATGTAGTCGAATGACCCTTGGTAACTCAGGAAGCATTGTAGTCACCTAAGGTAAACACTAGAATTGATAAGTCTGAGCGAAGTTTTCGGCAAAATCATCCATACCGTGATTTCCGCGGGAGCGTGGCGTCTGTTATCGCCGTGGTCACTTGGTGAAACTGAATGGTTAAATTTCGACCTTTAGTAGATATTCGATGGCGAAAAATTGCACGTTTTATCAAGTTGTCAACCTCTTTGAACGTGGCGGATATCACCAACAATCGGAATCTCGTTTCATGTGCGGATGTAACGATATCACAATGCCGGCTATTCTGGCCGAGAGGATGTGGTACATTCAATATTTGACCTATTACAGTAAAATGCAGTGTTACTCGAATGCGTACCTAAACATGAAGAGGGCTGTATGGGATGGGTTACATGACTATTACGAGAGAGGTAAAATGACGCTGCAAAACATCTTGAGTGTCTCCTATTGTCTGCGAAAGATGAAGAAGCGCCTGATGAAGAAACATCGAGAGCATTTCAAAGAATCATATACATCAAACAAAATGCACAACGATGTGAAGAAACCCGGAAAAATTTAAATTAAAAGTGAAGTATTTATATGACCTGAAAAATTAAGGTAAAAATATATCAACTAAATAATATTGTACATTTAAAATATTTCTCCAGCATTGATTGAAGTCATAAACATAGATGCTAATTTAATGTACTTGAAACTAATTATCTGAAAGGGCCCCATATAAATTATTATTATTATTATTATCCCGTGGGTGACAGATCACCTGTTTCAAATTGTAAAACGCTCGATTTGCTAATTTTTGTCAACACAGATGAACATCATGTTATGACTTCATGATATCATCATGATATGACTCCAGATCATGATATGACTCCAAGTCGGTTTTTCGACCTTAGCTGAGATGATGTATGTGAAACACGCAGAAGACAATATATTTACAGGGAGACGATTAAATATACGCTTATACAACGCAGGTTAGATAAGTGGTGGTTAGAACTCAATAAATACAAAACGAAAGAGGTGACAATGCCTAGTATTGTTCAAATGCCGGTTGTTTCGTATTCAATATTGATGGCTCAACCAATACGGCCACATTCCAATGAACACAACGAGCCGGCTTAGCTTTGCTCATGTCTGATGAAAGCACGATCAGCTGATACTTTATACAACCGGTATTGATCTATCTACGATTCTGCCTTTTTCAGGAAGATATGCAAGTACGTAGAAATAACAATCGCCGTTATAGGACTTAAATAGAATTTAAAGTTACTGCTTAAGGCTTACCCCAAACCTATTCTGTATAGTATTTTGCCAGTTCTTTCAAGTGTCGCGCGTTTATCCGTCATAAATCACCTTCAATGCAATACGTGGTTAAAGTTTTGCGATGCACACGGACAAAGCAGTGGTAGAGCTTATACTAGAGCTCACCCATCTAAGCTATGATATCAAAGTAACATCAGGATAACGTTTTTGTTGAAAGCTTTATGGACACTGAAATACCTATCTATACCTTCCATGCGCGCCCAACGTGCATATATATATATATATATATATATATATATATATATTTATCAC
>MNPL01020022.1:0-18788 GCA_002081605.1 Tropilaelaps mercedesae
ATTATTATTATTATTATTTACCAGTGCCATTAATATTACCAATATATTATATCTATATGGTATTAAAAGCACACGCACGCCCATGGATATCCGATCAACGAAAACCTATAAAGCGAGCTTAGCAACTCGTCAACCGATTGGTGTCTGTGTGGAAAGAACTATCTTCACGTTAGTAAAGAGCATTTGTAGAGCCATTAAATTAATATCGGGTGAAGCGTTCTGGGACCTTCACGTTTTGTGGTGTGGGCTAGCGTTTACGACGTGGCGCTTACGGATACAGGTATACTGTATCCATAAGCTGCATACTATGCTATAGGTCAAGATCTGCATTACTGGTGACGCTTCGTTGGGTTGGAGCAACGGTAATTGTTGGCGGTCGACAATGGGAGATCTGTGACAGCTGCATGTGACACGGAGGGTCCATTTTAGGACACTTTGGATGTGCTGCAGACTCTGGTCCAGTTCCGTCGGACCCAACTGGAGCCGCTGTTCTGAAAAGCGTTGTATTCTCGCTTGTTGAAATTCATATATGAAAGCAGGCGCCACAGAAGCGCGCGACGGCCGAATAGGCATACAACTTCGACTTGGACATTTCTCCCATTAGAGTGGTGGATCGTCGTTACCTTCTCATCCTGCACATGAGCCAATTGTCCAAAAAGCATTTTTGTCATCGCAACAACGACTATAATGGCTTTTACAAATTCCAAATATATAATAGTAATACCTATAGGAGTTCGAGCGGCTTAGCTGTTCATCGGCTTCGTTGCTTCATCTCGTTTGAGCTAGAAAAAAGGTTATGTGTAATACCACTGTTATAGCGCATCTGTCAGCCATAGGTTCTACTCGACATGGCTATGCGTGACTGATCAACTTGCGCAAATGTTGACGCTTTCCGATAGCCGGATGATATTAAACATCCTATAGGAGCATGCCATGCGAGCGGCAATTATCTGTCGATGGCTTAACTACTGGGTTTCACGTTCGCGACACGATTAATCCCGCCCGCATATGCGATAGTAGGAGGACCCGTACCCTATACAAGGCCGCTATATCCCGCGTACGTAAGCAACCCGAGGCACCGAGCAGTTTTGCCGGATTTGCATTTAGGTAGAGAAACGCCAACGCATCCTTACGCTCGACTCCTACCGTCTGGTCGGTTCTCAGACGTTCGCGACTGTTATCGAACACGCCGGTGGGGTTCCTCACCAATACTCTAGTCGAACTCAAGGTCTCTTAGATTAGGTGACGTAGATTAGGTTGTCGCCAATATCGCAAAGCCCGATTAACTGCAAGGACGAATACGCTAGCGATGTATTATGGCAGAAACTTCACTTGTTCCGCCAGCGCCGACTGAGAATGTGCATGTTGCTCGTTTTGTGCTTATTGACCACCGCCCGCAGTCGTAGTCGACGTTGAATGATGTTTAGCGAGTAATAGAACGCCCAATGGCATGCTGGCCGCAGAATGATCTGCGAAACAAAATGTCTGGAGCGGAGTGTTTCCATTTGACTTCGGCCAACGAAGCCGAACTATGGAAATTTAGCATGGGCTATATAGCTGTGATCCCTGCATTTAAGTGGCCTCCGTTAGGGCTGAAACCTCTTAGCAATCAACAGTCAGGCCTATGCCGATGATAACTGATTAGGCTGTACGCCACACTAAATGCGAGTCTCTGAAATGCTGAGCTCGTTAAAAAGTGCGAAAGAGGTCGGCAGCAGTCCAAGATTGATTAAACCTACCGATCGAAAGAACTGCGTTGCACTGGCCAGATGGACGTGTAACGAGGTGATGGTGATTGTGACTGATTTAGTTCACTATGATCATGCAACAATCCAGAGGGCAGTGTTGATACGTTCGTCTCTTTATGCCGATACACGCGAAGCTGATTTATATCATCGCTTTGGCATTCGAAAAGTCTGTAAATGCAGTCATGGACTTGTTGCTTGCGTGTATTCGTGTATGGAGATTTACCGTTTACTCCGGTCGATACGGCGTTTGAAACAGCTTTCTATATAAATCGAAAATTAAATTTGGTCGTTAGCGCCGAGCGCGGGGTTAACCCTATAACATAAAAAGATAAAAACATCCACTAACGTTCAAATCCCCCGAAGCATTAATCATACGAGAAAAGTTACCACGGAAAACCTCACTAAAAAATAAAAATTGAACATCAATTAGAATTAAGCCTCTTCGACGATTAGTTCTACAGAAAAATTTACCCCCGAGAAGCTCCCATAAAATATCAACGCCTCAAATTAAGAGGGCCCTATAATTCTTAATACCCATAAATTCTTTTCTGCCGCCTTACCCAAAAACAGTTACTCCAACAGATTAACAAACATAACAAACTAAGTCTTTAAAAAATAAGTTTAAGTACCAAATTATAAAACGTTTTATAAAACGTATCAAACGTCTTAAGTCGAACACAAAACTTACCGAAACTTAACGCGCTGAGTTTTGCTAGCCAGCGCTCCATTCGCATCGGCGAATTGGTGCGACACTTAAAGCCGTCTTTAATATTAGGCACCTCGACGCCCGCTCCGAATCCAAAAAATCTAATTGGTACAAGCTTTACTTTTTGAATCTTTTAACGAAAGTGTCTATCTAATGAATTATATATTTTTGACATACATAGAACTCAGTTGGCCCCGAATATTTCCTGGTTGGTTGCACGGTTTTCTTTCAACTTGTTTTACTACAAGAGTCGACTTTCGAATTAAAATTAGATATACGACTGCCACTGTTTGTTAGAGCGACCACTCAGGTGGAGTCCGCCGCGTGCTAAGACTGCCGCTCGCGAGCCGAGGTGTCCTCGCGGCCTGAAAAAGGGTTTGTTTGTCCTGAAAATGGCTTTATGCGTTTTGCCGTTCATCATTCCCTCAAATCAGTAGAAGGGAGGTTTCAAGAGATTCTCAAACCACAAATACCCGTAGCTTTTTTTGTCAGCTCCCCGGCACTATTCCAGACCTTTTCGTGCACCGCTTATTACACAAATCCGACGTGTTCTCGACTACTAGGATGAGAACCTGAGTCCAGGGTCTTACTCTACGTAATCTGGTACAGACATTTACAAACATTCAACGGCTTTCGCCCTGAATGTACGGCCGAATTCCGAGTAGGTCCTCGGTCACCCTTTCAAGTCCAGCTTAAAAGCGACGATGTGCAAGTAGTGTAGATTTTTGCGCGTTTTTATTACTTCGCTAATCCGTCCGTCGTAACGGTCTGCAGGGTGATCGTGTATTTCCTAGTTCTAGTGCGCGTTGCATACGATTTTTGCGTAATTTCTGCTGACGGTCTTTCGACCGTAGCAGCTGGAATGCTACTGACAAAATTTCTGATAGAATAGCATTTATATACGCGCACAATTGCGTGAGGACAGATTTCGCTGGGAACAGTTTTGTCGGATCGAACTGGCGCTAGACTCTTTGGACTATTTGGTATTACTAAGGCAACGGTCCTTTAAATATTGCCGCTCATAGAATTCATCGATAAGTTTTTTCTAACAATTTTTTAATATTTGAAAGCCATTGTCGCCACCACCAAAGACGTTGTATTGTAAAATGGGGCTGGCCTTGCAACACCCAAGTCGTCGTTACTACTTTGAGCATTGGCTATCATCGGGAGAATCAAGTCGATTTTATCCGTCCGATTCCATTTCTAGATAAAATTGGTTTTGCAAAGATCAAAGTGTCCTAATTTGGCTTTGATTTTTCTATGCCGTGTGCGTTGTGTTACGATTTCCCACACGATGGGGTATATGTTTACAGTAACAGGTAAAGATACTTGCATTTTGAATTTTTAATATAACCGCCGGTTCTCGCAGCAAAACAAGTCCAAACGGTAAGCCCTTGGTACTTCTGGAGACGTATGTAAAAATTTGTAGTTCCTTCGAAGAATCATAGTATCACACGTTTTCCCATACGACGTCTGGCTGTATTCATGATGACAACGATATACTACCATTGAACGTCGCCACGATAGAAACGCGAGGATAATTAATTGCTTGACGCACGTTCAGTGCTTCGGTAGACGCTGACGGCCGAGACGGTCCCTAGTTGGCAAAAGAATTACCGTTCTATTTGTCTTTTAGACTACTTGATCCAAGTCTTTATGAAACTAGCGGTAGCTAGAGTAGCCGCTGTCTATTATTTTTTGCCGGCTTGTCAGTTCGTTTTGAGAAAGACGCGATCATCCGAACTGGCTGTTGTTTGTCTACGACAGGAGACCACTGACACTGTTAAGGGAATTAGGTGTGCTTCAGGTTTTTGTCTCGAACGCATCTCTTTTGTGCAGGCCTTGTAGGTCCTTGGATGCAACGAGATTGTTGTAAAATGATCCTTGTGTTATTTTTTAGGTAGAAGGCAACCGGTTAAGGTCGGCGGCATGGAGTCTGCATGGCGCGGGGTCGACATTAGGGGTACTACAAAACACTATTCTCAGCCTATTCAAATTTTTCTAAAGCTCAAATATTATTGTGCCGAAAATCGCAGTGAGAACTTCTGCAAGACAGTCGCCTATACAAATGTTGCCTCTCTGGTGTTTCGCGTTTGTTCTATAAGGGCGCAAGACGATATTTGCAAGAAAATTGGTAGGGTTGAGGACATTTTCAGAGTGTTTAAAACGTCAATAGTGCTAGTAAGACAGTTCCCTCTCTTTCGTCCGTCTCCAATAGGTATTGAGGTTGTTCCTGTTTGCTTCTGTGGCTTATCTTCAGCGCGGGGAAGGTTGGTAAAATGTGTCAGTCTCGCGTTACAGGCGAAAATTTTAGATGGCACGAGCACCCGGGAACCATCTTGCCCAAATGCTACTCGGTACTTGCCATACTACGTAGTCTTCGAGGTTGGAGTTTCTGTATGCGGCCTGGTACTCGTCTTTAAATCATTGCTGCTGCTGCTCCAATGATGTTGTCTAGCAGTTTCGGGGTTTGACTATAAAATGATCCTTCACAGGAGGGACATTATTCAAAATGGAGCTGTTAAAGCCATCTTCACTAAACAAACGAGCGAAATCACCGAACGGAGATTTCCCAAGACATCATAGATTATACGAGTTGCCCAATTTGTCTATACTGTATCCGGTTTACGATGCGTTTTTCGTTTTTGAAATGTCTAAAGAAATCGTCAGCAGTGACTTGCCTTTTTAATTGTCCCGTAGACCGAGTGAATTTCTGATGCCTATTGCTGCCAAAGAATCTCGTCATACTTTTGCTTATCGCCTACTGGCAGTCTGACGTTTGCTTCCTCGTGAACTTCTTTCACACTTCTTAGCGAGAAAATTTGCAGGAGAGGCAGAAACATCCCTTAATTGTCTTGCAATTGTATGTTTTGTGTAGGGCGCAGTGTCTTTCTTTGTTTGCTTTTTTTTGTCTAGTTTATCTCAGCTTGGTGTGCATTTTCTTAACGTGTTTTTATGTCACTGCACAACTTGGTAATTAGTCGAGACTTCATCTACATAAGGTTGATTATTTGTCAAGCTACCGTGGAAAAAAGAGTGAATACTGAAGTTAATTCGATTCTAGTTGTAACAATAAAGGTAAATATTGCAAATATCCGTATGCCGTTTTGTGGAAATTACAAACAATTTTAAAGACACATGTCTCTCCGCAAGGAGGACATTCTTGTTTTTACTTTTACTTTTTTCTACATTATCATCATTAATCTCTATGTAAATGGTCCACCCGTCACTCGGGTATGACCGTGCCCGCAGGAGCAATGCATAAACTGTCTTCTGTTTTTTGCTAAACTTTTTTGTTACATCTCTGATTAATCGGTGACCCTATCTTCGGGGGCTGTTTTTACAGGTGCAATGCTGAGATTCCTCGAAAGTTGTCAAAAGTATACATTGATGCTGTGTTTCTCATCTCGATTGCGGGTGCCCGATCGTTGTTAGCCGGCGTACCGTGTGCGGATTGGACGAAGCGAAACGACCACGCCAGTCAGACTGCTTAAGAAGCAAGTGATTAAATTTCGAGCCGTTTCGCGTCGCATGGCTTGATAGCCCGGAGGTAGGCCACCTCGACGCCTATAGGTTTACCGGAATTTCCCACAGGCCGCACTTGGAAGGAGCCGGATACTGTTGTTCAAGTGGCATCGGGCGGCATTCTTCTTTTTCAAATATGGGCAACTGCTTGAAATGTGCAAACGGCGATAGCCTATCACTCCTGCGGGAACCAAGCGATTCGCTCAGCTCCTCAGGTGATACGGTGGGCCCGCCACCACCGTACCAGATAACACACGCAAGTATCGGCGATGGCCTTCACGGCTTCACTGCTGTAACGGTCATATCGTCTGTTACGTCTTCATTTTTTTGTTGATAGACAAAATGGATTTATTGATAAAGTAGGTAAACGTATTTTGTATTTGTGTTGATTGAATGCTATTGCTTGATAGGATTTCGTTGAAACTATGGTTGGAACCGTTGGCGACGACCGTCTTTTTCCGACAGGAAAGTAGGGTACAGAAAGGCCGGGCTGTCTTAATTTATGGAGACACCTTTGTATGGTCGTGTTCGTTACAGGAGTCGGTATTTCTGTCAATACCTGCGCCTTCACATCCGGCTGGGGCTCCTGTACGTTTGGTTGGCGGCGCCCCTCGGGCTTCCCAGGAGCACGAAGAGGACCTCAAAGACGCCCAAAGACGAGGGTTTATTCGACAACTACCTAAGGTATTCCGGGTGGAATGATTGAGTAATCTTGATGTATATCTGTAACACTAGAGAGACTAAAGAACTTCGAAACAGTTTATTTAGCATCAGTGAGAATAAAAAAATGTGAATAAATTTTTTCCCCACAACAACCATGGAAGGTTGGTGGCAGCGGAAAGCAGATTTAACTTTATTAAGACCGTACTTTTGGTTATTACGCCTTTATAAATTCACATATGACATTAGTTATAAGACGTGGCTGTAGAAATACCTTCCATGTCGGTGCTTGCTCTTCAAACCGACTCAAAACCCCCTATAATTCTGAGCAGAAAATACGCTTCCGCTACTGATGACTATTGTTTGTCAATGGGGGAAATTCTGTTTCTGGCGAATAGTGTCACCGTCTTGACACCTACCTGGTTCGTTTAATTTTACTTCCCATTCTGAAAAAGCCTTTCTCATGGCCTAGTCGTTTTGACTTCGTAATCGACTCAATGCAAGATACCTTATGATCTAACTTACGGTATTTATGTTGCGTTTGCATTTGTCGGAGAATGACCTTTGGTTAGTGTCTTTTGTTCATATGCCAAAACTAAAGCTTTGCATCCCTAATAACGGTGCCTAAGTTAAGCCCAAAGGTAATTTAGCGATAGCATGGATGAGATAAGCACGCCAGTTTAACAATTTGCGAGTATGACGATTTACCGCGGCTTTGAACTAGCCTATAGCGGATTCTACCAGGCTGCCTGGCTACCCGACCTCGGCGACGCATACGTACGACGTGGAGAATCTCCGGTAGAAAATCGTCCTTATCTTGAATCTCGAAGGGATCGAAAATATTGAAGAGTGTTGTTATTAGTCATGTTGAATATGGAGAAGTTGACCAGTGTAAATTTGCTTTCGTTGTTGGCGTCACGAAAAGTTCGGGGGTTCACTTACGGGTTGAGTTAGCTACTGCACCGATCGCCTAGGATAAGCCAATAAACTCCAAGTTGAGCGTGACTTACTGTATGCAATATGCTCAGTCAAACATTCTTCTTTAAAATTATTTTGTAACTGCACATGTCACATGTCCGCAAACGTTACCAGCATGTTCGCTGTTTGCTAAAAACATGGCTTCAAAGCTGTGCATGCACTAAGAACTACCGGTATATATATCAATTTTCATCCTTGGATGAATTCACATTGGTTGCCCTACGCCATAGTAACCTAACCTAAGAGATGAACCCATTCTTCAACTGATTCTTCGATCCCATACGAAGTTCTGCCTATTTCTGCTTTTTCCAGGGTCCATTCGATGGCAGAGGAGGTAAGGAGTGCCCGATCTGTATGAACGAGCTGACGGTAGGAGATCCAGTTCGCTTTCTCCCCTGTCTTCACTGCTACCATGCCGATTGTATCGATGATTGGCTACTTCGCTCTCTCACGTGTCCGTCGTGCCTGGAGCCGGTTGACGCGGCTCTTCTTTCATCGTACCAGGCTCCCTGAGCACGGACAGGGTCTTCGGACGAGGTCTTCGTCTCAGCGGGAACCATATCGAAGGAAAATGAGGTGCGGAGTCGAACACTATGACCTACGACGGGTTGTGTAATAAGGCGGTAACAGTTAATCGGGTTCGACGGGGCGTCAGCGAGAACTCGCAGGCAACGCCCATTTAACCATCAACCTCCACGTAAACCACAGCCGAAATCGTTTTCATCGGGTTTTCATTGAGGTTAAAGGTTTACCAAAAGCAGACGAGATCGCATTCGTCCGCTGACGTGCTTCACGAAAACAAACATTAATAACAATTGCAAAGAAAAATCAAAAGTTGGGTAACTGGGGGCTATGACCCGTCCTAGGTCGGACCGCATCATCCATTCACAGGGTCGTTTGTATAACTGCGGCACACCCCTGCACGACACATTAGCAAAGTGGTCGTTGCGTGCGGGTAAGACGCTGACGAAAACGATGCTTAAAGAGTTCGATTGTACATGGTTATGCAAGATGAAGTAGGTCCTTTAAGGTACAAGCACTCGAGATTACCGTATGTATATATAGAACGCCTTTCGTTTAGTATTCCAAACTAAGAAACGAATGGACGTCCTGCCAACGAATATGACATTAAGAAAAGGGAGGAGGGAAAATCCGCGAAAGAGTGAGGGACAATCCTTTCTCAAAAATAAGAGATCAACGTAGAAGCACTAAATGGACCGTCCAAAGGAACACGGCCAAGAGCAGGTGCTGTCACGGTTCGTTGGCACGCCCGTTTCGTGGACAGCTGAACTTTCGTGAAGCTGTACTGCAATGAAGTTAATTGTATCGGTTCGTCGTCGTATCGCTGTCAGTCTACGCTTAACAGGCATAACTGATTCACGACGTTCAACTTAAGGGTTTCACTATGATTGACGGTGGCTTCGGAGCAGACACTCACACAGAAGCAGAGATCCGTCCGGTCGATAGGAACGCCTCTGGGTGTGTGGCTCCTCGGCTGTCTGTTCACTTAAATCTCTATGCCCTATTACAAATTTATTTCATGTTTAAATGACGACCTACGTTTGGCAACATATGCGATACTAACAATGTACAGCGATATTAACAATGTATGACTAGAGGGTGAAGGAGACATGCGTAGACAGAGAGAGTCGATAGTGGTATGAAGGCCTGTGAACAGGCCATTTGGCCAGGTACACTAAGTAATGCTTGTTTCGCTACGTGAATAGGCTTTCGGCATACCGAACCGCTCTGGTGATATTTACGTCTTCTCTGTTTTATTCTGGTGAGATATGGAAAACTGTGGTAAATTTCTTATGTTTTGCTCTTATTTTTATTTGTCTTCTTTTGCTTTATAATTTTACTTAATGCTTTTATCATGTGTGGTTTTATCGGTTGTAATGATTTTTGAAAATATACAACACGCATACACACATACACATATTCATATGAGAATGGGTACAATGCGTACACTGCTAATACGAACAATAGGGGTATGAGGTTTCTGCAATACGGAACACGAGTGACTTGTGACCTGCGCGTGCAAAGCGTTAGACAGCCAGTCAAAGAACAGCATGCTGGAGGAACCTTAGCATGCTACCGTTGTAAATTCCCGAGATTTTTCTGTCGCCGCCGGCTTTTATTTAAACCGCGAATCAGACAGCGAATTGTGAAATGTCGAGGAGTTTGGTTAGTTCGATACGGACGTTAAGAAGATTTCCAATTCCGAGTAGTTCATCCGACCGTGCACGCTGGCATTACAGGTCCACACGTGTATGCGTGTACTAGGAGCGCGTAAATATTAGACGAGCGGTAGTACCCGTATACACGCATATATTCCTAACATACGCGTTTATGTATATATGAAGTAAATATGAGTGAAAGCGAATGTGGTTTTACTGTGATGATTTTCAGCTTGTGTCATATAGGAGGGCCAACCGACTAAATGGACTGTTCTGTGAGGCTTTAGTGAAGAATGTGTATATCCAATTTATTAGCGTGTTATCTTTTTCCTATTATGACAGCTAACTAAATAACATGCCCCATTAAAACGCATAAAAACAATAATAATGAAGTCCAGGTCGCTAGATTTGATCCAATTTTGGATTCTGAAACTGGATTCTATTACACCTCATTTTACCAATATCCTGTTTGCCTTTTTTTTTTTAAATAGCAGCATATTTGGCATAAGAATTGGACGCTTTAAATGTAGTTTTGGCGTTCGTCGATGGCGATAGCGGCGATCGTGTACATGTAAATAGAACGGCGCGCATGTGAAGATCACAAACAAAAACCACACACACAGTCACAAACACAACGTAACCATTGACCATCGTCTTCGTACTGCAAGCCTGACGATCCTTAATTAAATGAATTCGATGATCTATTTGCTACTCGTGAGTTTCCTATGGACATTAAGATAACGATACAATGGTATAAGTTGTCCTGATACTTACTCGTATGCATGTTTCATTCGCTGTTGTTAGAGTTTCTGCAAATGACGTACCTAGTGACATTAATTATCAACGAAAACAGCCACGTCCAACCGTAAAAGGTCATGTCCATATGAGCTAAGAAAATGTAATGTATCGCAAGCTTAGTAACGAGCATCGGTAATCGGTTATCGCGCGGTGGCCTGCAATTGTAGTTGTCACGGATGCCAGCGGAATTGAAACGTATTCGAAAATGCAAAAGAAAGAACAGGTTATATGCGTGCATCGTTTTCTGAAATGTGTGAACAGTTATTGGTGAGCGAGCACGGGGCAACAAAGGCACCACACATGACAACCGTCGATTTGTAAATACATATAAATCTTTCCAACATACGTTGATTGGATGCACACAACAGTTAGGTTCCGCTAGGATTACAATAAACATATACGTGTCGTAGGAACAGGCTGCTGTTATACATCTGTGTGTCGCATCGATTGCAGAGTACAGACCGGTAGCGGGGACACGTAGTCGCTGTTTTTCGTCGCAAGCGCGGGCTTACTGGCGGGTCAGCGACGCGACACCCGGAGACGTTCTCTTACGTGTAAGCAGAAGCGGAAAAATTAATTGTCGCGTACTAGCTACACTACGAGAGAGTAAGCAGAATATTCTTAACCTATGAGTGAAAAACGGTTTCTTTATACGGCCGTTCCGCTATGTGGTGTACGACGACTTTGGGGACACCCTATATGTTCACGGGAACTGCGCAATCAATAAGTGTTCGTGGTAGAGGGAATCATAGACAGGGCCCAAAAGCCAGTAGGCATCCCTGATCTGTTCCTGAAATTTTTCGCATCAAAACCGCTATTAACGATGATCGATAAAGGCTAGCCCGATTAAACAATTAAGGCAAGCGGACATGCTAGTGCAGACAAGAGTGTACACACAGAATACATTTCGTCGTCATTGCGGACGCTCGGCAAATGTTTAAGATGCAGGTGATGATATTTGGACATGTTGCCAGCAAGGCGTCGATCTACAAGAGGCCAGCGGTAAACGGAGATACGAAGAAATTATTAGAAAAATAGAAAAATGCCGCAAGTAACTCCGTAGTTCTGCCGACGCCCTCAAATTTTACAGCACGTCGAGGTCGGATCATTAGATATACCCACATTGTTGTCGTGGACATACGGGCAAAGATGGAAACAACAAACAAAAAAGAATGCAATCAACAGTTGTTGCAGAAATTGACAGCTTGCGTACAAAAGTGCAGAAGATGTCGTATTACCAAGGTACACCAGGAACAGATTACATATAGTGTAGGAGTAACGAGTAAGATTTTGCACTCCATTACAGTGCGTGCACGCTGATGTAAACGTCACATTATAGACGTTCAAGTCGTTTCCACTGCTGTGCAAATCTACATCTGCAACAAAAAGCCAACAACAGGAATAACAAAGGACGACGTCAATGGGGGATCTGCGCATCAGATAGTGACCAAAAGGTGGATTCTAGCGAGTTTGCGCCGCAACTGTTGTATAAATTGTCGTTTTCAATTTGCTTATTTTATATATATATATATATATATATATATATATAAACAGAAGTAATATCGTAATCCTATTTTACGGATAATTCTCTGTGGTCGTATTACCGGCCCATGGCACAGCTACATCTGGCCAATGAGACGTCGTAAGTTCACACTTCAACCACCATTATATTCAGTCTTTTCCATGTTAAGAATAATCCAATTCATTATGCGCAGTACACGGGTTTAGTCGTCGCTTACAAATCTCTCTCCCGAGCTGTTCTACCTTCTAGAATAACCGTAACGGCTGTCAATTTCTGCTGATCTGTAGTCTGCCCACTCACCCATGGATGTGCGCCATTCCGCCTGTGAAAGGCATACGGAACAATGGAGCTCAGCCGACAAAGTTATCGACAAAAACATACAACACGACTACACAACCAAGGGGACGGAGGGGCTTTGGACGGGGGTTTGACACCCGACGCCGAACACCCAGCGGCACCCTGGGATGACGTTTGTGTGAATGAGTATTTCTACGAGCATGTGACGGTTCCTGGCAAGCTCAGTATATGACACATACGCAGCAAAAACAACACACGAAGCATATTTGTAGTTACTGTCCACCAAAGTAGTTTATAATGGTGTACTGGGGAAGCGACCTCGCTTGTTTGCTCTGTGATATTAGCTCTGTGCTGGCTCGAGGTCGCAGAATATTCGTGCGCGTCGGAGTGGATGAGCACCAACACAACGGCGTAGGTCGGCGGACATTTTGCAAATGTGAACAGCGGCCGCCGACTGGATAAACTTCGCGCTCGAGGAGGCCATTCGACAACGGATGGAGAACGGCCTAGTGGGACCCGGGAATCGCCTTCACTGGCATGTCCATAGCTTTTATTCTCACATTGGAAATGAGAAACAAACAAAGTCACCTGGCCATGAAAGAGGAAATAACGCGTGAAAGTCTATGTACGAATGGACACGTGAGTTGCGCCGTTAATTGAGTCTGTTGGCTCATGGGGGTTCGCAAAGGACGGGAGGGATATGCCAGCCCTCCTGATACGAACACGATACGAATACACCTGTGCTAGCCATTAATAATAATAATGGCAGCAGGGACAAAGCTCCTCAAAGGGAGTGAGGGAAAATGGCTAGGTAGTAAATACTTCGAAAATGCGTTGATAGCCCAACGAAATCCAGCAAGCTACGTTTCGTTGTGCGGCGGTCAAAAAGATGGCGATTTTTCGTGGTAGTCTGGCGATAACGGAGCGAATTGGCAACTAGCGCTGACCAGAGGGCAACGCAAAGGGATGGAGGCTACAGGGAACAGGCTATTAACAACGATAGCATCTCCCATAGGACAGACGATAGAACCCAACTAACGGCCTAAACGATCGGTGAAGGTGATACGACATCGTAATATAACGCTGTGGTGTGAGAATGAAGTGCACGGGGAGTGTGAAACTGCCGAGTTCGCACTTAGCGCGAGAGACAGAAACCTGAAATCCGAACATCGGATTATCAGCTGATCGCGCCGATTCGGAGAGATACACGGACAGTCTGACAACAGCAGACAAACAAAAAAGGAGCGAGAGAGAGAGAATCGCAACGCGAATAGAGTGAACGAACGAAACTGATGTTAGCGTACGCCGCGCGGGATGTCTGAAATGGAAGCGAGTGGTATATCGTAAATGTAAAAAATGTATATGATGGTGACGACGAAGTCGAGAATCAGATGAGGACATCTATTAATATTATGAAAACTATTATTGTAATGCGAATAATCACAATGATTCATAGGCTAAATAAAGAAGATACACACGCATGCAAACTGATGTCTCGAGCTGTCTTCTCTCAAATTTTCTAGGTAAGAAAACGAACAAAGCAGGTACAAGGATGTCAATAGCCAGTTTTAGCAATTTAGCAGTTTTAGCTTTAGCAATATATAAATGTAAATCTAGTATCAGACCTATACGCATCTGTAGTTAAACACGTCGAAATGCAAGAGACATAATTGAATGCTATCCGAGTTTACTACCATTTTCATTTTTTATTGTATTCATATTTATCATTTTATTAGTAGGAGCAGGACATATCGTTTTATGAATTTTTAAATCGTTGGACCATCTATTACGGTGGGTTTCGGCTTAGATTCGGCCATAAACATACGTTTCTAGGCATATAAGTTGCCAAATATACAAATTAGCTGTTATGCGCGCTTTGTGCTTTTTCATCTTTATTGTGGTTCACCTTAAAACAGTTTTTTTCTAACTTAATTCGTTTAATTTGTCGTGAACAAGCAACGTTTCGAACACTCGAATGTCATCGATTGCTTATATAGAAAATGTTCCACCTAAGCTGAGTTCGTCCGACGAAAATAATACGCAACGAAATTTTCTCGTTCCGTCCACAGCGTTTCTCCTAAATATACCTAAGTTTGGCATATTTTTCAGAATCAACTCATTGTGAAGAAGTCCATTTCGTGTATCTTGTTGGGCGATGTAGGTCGACAACCAAAGGCGCGGTATTTGAGTGAGCCAACGAGCAATGTTAAAAACATGGCTCATCGACCGGATAAATGTCCTAGTCTGATTCGTCCCTTTCGCCAGAGAGCATAACCGTTAACTAAACTCGAAGCTCATGCCCCTCCCTATCGGTGAAGCCAAGCAGTGAGGAAACAGGCAGCATGTCTAAACAAGGACCGCTTTCGAGTGACACAGGTTCCTTCGGCTAAAGAATCCAAATCACGATTTGTATTTTCGTGACTGTCTGACGCGTGAGATCAGTTTTTCATCCGTCCCCATGTCAACAATCTGCGTTGAAGTGCGACGAAAACAGGCGATGCGCTCTAAGCTTAGGTCTATGGACGAGTTGTTTTTTGGCTGCCGCTTGGCGGATTGCCGTTGTCATTGTGCTTGACTTTGTTGTCGCAGACTAACAACGAAACTCCGCTGAAAATGCTTCTGACGGTGTTGATGAGACCGCGTCGGAGAGGCAGGCGAGCGGTATAAAGTCTAATCCAGCTGGTTTCCGCTTCCTAATTATGTTAGCCGCATTGAGCATTCATATTGCATAAATACCTCATGAAATGTCGGTACAGATTAATCACCAGGAATAAGTGGTGAGTGCCCTGTAGATGTCAGATCGCCTACAATTCCTTCGGGATATGCGTCTGTAAAAATTCACTCATCTTCATTTTCGTTCTTAGCCTCTGAGATGTTGACAATTCCTGATCTGAACAGGAAATTTCAGCTAGGACAGGAATGAATGTGTGATCAAGCTCAGTTTCCGTTACTAATGCAGAAATCTGGCTGATTCCTCAGTCAAACGAGAAAATCGAATTTCGTGTACCAAAATCAATTCACAGCGCGTCAATGAAAAACGGAGGAATGTAACTCCAATATTGTACTTTGAGCTTACTCAAAAGTTTGTCCGGCAGAACGTAGAAGCTACTGGGGTAAACAAGCAGTCACCTTCCGTTTGGTAATCGACTTCACAATTGTTACTCTCAACCAACTGGCTTATTTCCAGACGGCGAACTTCGTTTCGTAACTGGCGGAAACGCAACCGCATTTAAATTCTCTGTTCAAATCAATTTAAGTTGGGTAATATTTTACGCAACTACGCATTTCGACATATATGTATAATGAACTCGTCCGTTCACTTTGAAATGAGGCCAGGGGGAATGGGTGTGGTAACGCCGCTCTCCTGACATCGGATCGATAGTAGCTACAGCCTACGGACTCAGTTTTCGTTTACTAAATAATCGCGATGCCGACGAAAGTTAAGCAGCGCACGTGAACGAACTCAGACGGGGCCGACTCTGACAAGCGGACCGAGTCGAGTCCCGTCAAGGCGGGCGTCAGCTGTTGTGAGGGATTCGATGTCGCCTCCGGCCACAACCACCGAATTATTTGTGTTAGGGCTAACCATCAGCCAACATTTAACGTCCACGGTAGCACTTTTTGCATTATTTTGTAAGACGGACCCCGTATAAATGTAAATGTGCACCGGCGGGGATCGAACCCGTGCACCACCTACGTGTGTTTTTCGGTCGTCTCAAGGCGCACACGAATGTACGCCGAGCCACCGAGCTTGACACACCACTGAATCTATTCGAATACGGACGTCCCGTGTCTGACTGTGGTCATCGGCCGCGTTCCCACTCGACGCGTCGAGCTGTCTGAGTTATCTTTCCGGCGAGGAGAGCCGTGGGTGAGGGTATGTTTGGAAAGTCAAGCCAAAACGATGAGCTCTCATGAGCTGGTTAGCAGACGACAGGCGCAGCAGGGCCAGACATTAAGCGAAGGGCCAGCGACATCGGAGCGACTCACCGACAGTCGACTGGAAGATAACAACAGCCGTTCGGTGTAAATGTCCCCGGTGCTCACAGATGTGCGAGCGGGCTCCCGCGTACGCTGTGCGTGCGTCCGGTGTGTCGCGACAGAGTAACGACGACTCGGAGCCTGGTCGAACGCAGTGAAACGTCGAGATGATGGCCCCCCGAGACGGAGCTGTCGTTCGCTGGTGGCTGAAGATATCGACGTCTTGTCAGAGAAGCTGAGAGCCGTGGTCTCGTCAATCGCGGTTTAGCGAATAGAACAAGGCAGTCAGCAGCCGTACAGGTGTAGGCAGGTCATTTTGTATTACGTGTTAATGATTACATGTATCACGCGCTAGAGGCGTAGTATATCGCGAGATTTCGTGCGCCTGCCGAAGCATTGTGAGCGTTGCGCCAGCGTCTGGTCACACGTCAAATGGTTTGTCAGTGTTGTCCACACGACAGAAGGAACCGAGCGGATCATCCTGTCCAGCTGAGCGGTTGAGAATGCGAAAAGGCCGCGGAGAGGGACGCATATGTGTGCGTGTGTTTCGACCGACGTCGAAAGTGGGAGAAAAACGTCATTAATGTGAAACAGCGGACAATAGTAGCAGCCGGAACGTCCGAGCTGAATTTCGTCAATCAGACGGAGCGATCTTGCCCCCGGTAGCCGATGATCGGGCCCGTGACGGCCTCCGACGGCGGTTTTCCAGCAGGCGCGCCGTGCCACGGAGCGAAATCAGACGACAACTACGTCTCGCCGATAGGATTCGCAGGTCGAACGCCCTACCCCGGCGCCTGCTGGCGCTCAGCCGGTTTGACCGCCGAGACCAGCCTACGTAGGCTGAAGTGTTTGGCCGCTGCGACAAGAGCACGGCGACCTCACGATGTCCGGTAGGATGGGCGAATGGAGTCTGAAGCTGCCCTACGACGCGAAGTCGATCCGGCTCCAGCCGTCGATGATTTTCGTGGGGAGAAGCGAGTGCGATATTGTGGTGAACTCGACAACGGTGGATAAGCGACACGCAGTCATCTATTTTAACCAACACGACCAGCAGTTCCACATCAAGGACCTCAACACACTCAGTGGTTAGTTAGACTTTGTTTTGGCGGGAAACTTTTTTTCAGGAAAATTAATTTTTTGGATGATAAGATACGGAAAGGAGAGATAGGGAGAAAGAAGGGGCTAGGCATATATATAGACAGATAGAGAAAGTTGAACAATGAAAGTTGTATGTTTGACGTCTGGGCGCCTAACTGGGTAGGGTTTTTGCTCTTGTCGGAGCAGAACGAATATGAGAATGCTGGGTGAACACTTTCCTCTGGGAACCATTCGAATGATTCGTAGTAAGTGTTCCCGAACTCAGTAGGTCGAAAGGCACTTACAAAAATTGATTTCGTCTAGCTAGCCGGCGAAAATTCGAGCACTGCGTATTCGTCGTCGCGATGAGACCAACACGTAATAAATTGTTGGACACAGCAGAGAGACCTAAAACAAAGCCAGTTCGAGTAAAACGGGCACGTACAGATCATCATCGAGAGGCAGTTCTGGGTTGTTATCGCTGAGCAGAATTACATGTACAGTTGGGGGTTTCCTGGGGGAGACGGACGGTAATTTCCTCAGATTTGCTCGAATCAGCCATGTATGAGTAAACAGTGTCCAATCAGATTGCAGCATCGCCATGGCGCATGTTGATCCGGTGGACATATATTTGTGCTGCAATGTGAATCAGTTTTAATTTTTGTTTTGTCTGACTTCTATCGTATTCATCTTTTACAAATTCACTTACGAGCTTAGTGAGTGCCGCGTCGAGTGACAATCCGTTTTCTTATTTTTTACGAAGAAAGTTACGACCTGCTTGGAAATAAAAATTTGGGCGTATTTTTCGTGCCCACAGTGCCTCGGGTGCGGTTATATTGAATCTAGACGAATAGCTTCGACGTGTATATATATATATATATATAAATATATAATGATGCAAACGCTGTGTTACTTGTTCGTGCTCTTTTTCGCGCACGAATTAGCAGACATCGTTGGGAAGCGTTTGCTTGTAATAGATTCTTATTGTTTGATTTAGCATTAAATCGGTTACAAGTCGGCGCATCACTTCCTCTATGAGGCTGTGTCGAGTATCGACTGAACGTGGGCTGTGCAACGACCTTATCACGGCAGCCTCGTCATACACACACACGCACACACACACACACACACATGTTCCTAAATGTGCTTTGACTATACGGAGATTGTGGAAAGCAGTTGCGAATTAATAGTTCACTTTTGAGCGGGTTGTCAATCGGGCACAAATCGGGTCAAGGTTCTTTAGGCGAAATTCGACGAAAAATTCTGACTATCGGTTGACGTGCTTATATATATATATATATATATATATATATATA
>MNPL01020022.1:19359-30918 GCA_002081605.1 Tropilaelaps mercedesae
TGACCTTTCATCCGATGTTTTAAACTACTCGCTTTGTTGTTTGGCATTTGGTCTACATCAGTCTGTCCTAAGGCGACGGTCATACGAAATTTGTTTCGTTGCGCCCTAACGTTGAGACGCACAAGCGGCCCGAACTGGCTGTCAAGGTCGTAATGGTGGTATCCATTTACATTACTTGTGCCTTTGAGCACATAATTGGCCTGCAGCGATGACAATGAAAAATTGATCATTTTCTGACGCCCCAACTAGCCTGCGCGAAACAAGTGATCAAGTTGAACGTTTCTTGAATACGCCGAACCGTTGGAACTTGTTTGAGAAGTTGAGACACCAGTTTCAACTGGATTTCGCAACAACTCACGCCCGTAACTGCTTCCCAATGTTTTCCCAGGACGTAGCTGCGTATGTTTGGCAGAATTATATGCTACAACGTTACAGTTTGTTTTTCTGTGCAAAAATCAATCTTTATTGTTTTTGCTATTGCACGTCCTCGATTCAGCCCCTTAATATATTTTAGCAACATTTCGGTGTTAAGTTTACTCTGCCGACGCGCCAGCCTGCCACGTTACAGCTACACCATCTTAGATGACGGACAAGGCATACGACTCCTAACGCGAAATAACGAGAACGCTTTGTGCGATAGGCTCGGCATTTCGTAATACGCTAGTCGTATGCGCAGGGCCACACCAGCGACGCGTTATAGTCAAATCATGCACTTGCATTTATTAGCATCCCTCGGAACGGTTTATTTCCTTAAGCCGGATCGCATTCTCGACCTCGGATGGCTGGCACTTTTGTATTTAGGCGCCTGAGAGAGATGCGAACGTTCTCTAAAGCATCCTGAACGTTCCTGGCCTCTGCCGGACCCCCGTTGGTAGTCTTCGTTGGGGCAACGGAAGGACTTCTTGAAGGAAGTCAATCGCGCTGAAGTGCGACCATAGATCACAAGATGCAGTTTGCGCTAATGGATGCTCCTTCAGAGGCCTACGGTACCAGGATCTATTTGAAGTTAGATTCATTGTAGGGGATTGTCGCTAGCCGGAAGTGGCTCCGTTCGTTGACTCGTTGATCGCTGGATCTTCGCCACGTGATGGAATCTCGGCGAGTTGGGTGAGTTCTTTTCCGCTAGAGCAGAAGATGCGATGAGCATTTTTCTCTATTCGTGTGTCTTAATCATTGAAGTCTCATCCTGATACGGAAACGCCTGTGTGAGAGATATGAGCGTCGGGCAATGTGAATCGCTTCTATGAATCAACGAATAAGTTTGTATTACGTAAATTGGCTAAGAGCTCCATCATGGATGATCCCGCCAGTACCACAGATGAGACGTCGGCTGTTACAACGAGAATTAGCTTCTTCAGCGATTCCTCTCGACATTTAGTGCCTTTGCCGGCGCCCTGTTTTCCGTTCTAAACAATACGCACACAGGCGATTCGTATCTTCACCAGTTGTTTCTTTCTCGCACACCTCCGCCTCTATTTTTCGTCTACTTCAAATGTTTCGTTTGGTCGACTTCCGAATTTCCCAGATGGTAGGTGGCTTTTAATCGTCGTGTGTGTGTGTGTGTGTGTGTGTGTGTGTGTGTGTGTGTGTGTGTGTGAGACTTCGGTTAGCTGCGATGAGTGCTCGGTTTCTTGATGACCTGGCCATGGGGGTCGCCTTCAACGCTTCAATTGCCAGACGCTATCGCGATGTTCGACACGGCCAGGTCGCTGACAGGGTAACTCTGACGAAATTGACGTTATCGCTTTATCCCGACCGGTTCCCTGGCACTTCGTCCCTCAAACCGCAAAGCCTTCAAAGGGGCGGTTGAAGCTCTGTCTGATCGGAGGTGATTTCTGCTCACTGACGAGTAACGACCGCCCGCAGGTGGCCGCCCCGAAGGAGACGTCTGAATCGCGTCTGGCCGTCTCATTATTAGAGCAGCTGCTCCAATCGGCGACGTCAAGCGAACTGTAACTTAGCCAGCTTCTACGCGATTGAGTCTATGCAGTTGCCTGCGTGTGGAGCTCCGACGCGCGAGCATCGCCGTCGGACGTCATTGCCGGAGCATCTGTGGCCATGACGTTCTGTCAGCGGCAATCTGCTCAGCCACTTTTGAGCTCAGACTGCGCTGTCGCGAACAGACGGTCGCTCTCACCGGCGGCTGACGTTTGTGCGCTCCCGTCGCGGTCAAGACAGCCGCGATCGCTAACGTTTACAGCGTCGACGTTGATCTGTCCCGCACTCGATGTCTAGACTAAGTAAATGATTCATCGGCGAACGGTAGCAACCGCAGCAGCGCGGGGCAAGTCAAGCCGCAGGCACTCGCTTACCTACAGAGTGCAAACGCGCACCCACGCACGCACGCACGCACGCACACACGAGTCGAGCTGTCCGCGTCGTTGAGCTACCAGCCGTTACCGGTCACAGCAGTGAAGGAATATCAGGCCAGCTCAATAGCTACGACGTCTCCCAGGATTCTTGGCGAGGCGCTCCGACGCCGTTGGTTGGGCTCCGTTCCGCCGAGACGCCGACCGGCAGGAGAACGGTAGCATCTATCGCGTCCATCTGAGAATGTCACCGTTGGGTCCGTCGCTCGGCTGACCTCGTCCAGATGCTTTGGGCCGGTCCTGTTATCGATGCGGTGTCCGCTGATGTGTCTTCAGTCAACTCCGTTGCGGAGACGCTGAGCCAAATCGAGTAGCAAAAAGCTAAGTGAAGATAGGAAATGAGACAGAAGCGAGAGAGAAAGACAGCGAGCGGGCGTCGTCGCCCGTCTCATCTGTATAACGAAGTGCAGCAAAAAGACGAGCTCTGCGAGTAACGTGTAGCCGAATGAAGTCACTGCGAGTGCCTTCGCTGTCGACGTCGGAGTTTGGCGTTCGTCTCTGGCGTTGCGCCGAACCACCACTGGATTGCGTGCCCGACAGCTACTGCAATTCCTGGCCGTTGTTGCTCTGGTCGCGTCGTTGGCCTGACCGACTCCGTCTGAGGTCTGCCTTCGCGGACGTCGTCGGATCTCATCATCACCGTCACCGTCGTCCGCCAGTCTTGGGCGGAGCGCGCGGCCATCGCCGTGTAGTTCCCTCCGGCTGAAGTTACTAGACAAGCTACTCTACCGCGCCAGGACTTCTGTTGCTTGCGACAGGGAGATGGTCAGAACTTCGCAGGCGGCGGCGGCGGCGTTCGCTCGCCAGTTCGTCTACTTCAGATACTGGCCGTTATACGTACTCCTTTGTTGTCATTGCTGACATCTGTTGTTTGTTGTCGCTGTTGTTGTTGTTGTTGTTGAATTGTTCTTGTCGTCGTCGTTGTTATCGGTAGTGGCGGTGTTGTTGCCGATGTTGTTTCTGTTGTCGTTACATGTTGTCAGTTTAAGCGGTCCGCGGGAAGCTGGGAAGGATCGTTAGACAATATCGTTCTGACCGTTTTTTTTTTTTCCGCCATGTTCGTAAGCGGGACGGCGCTGATGGCTGACGGCCCGTGACTGGTGGCGCCGCGTGTCGTCGCGCATCGGTCGTGGTGTGCTCCGAGTCGCATTGTTTCTGTTGACGACGGTTGCCATGTCCGCCCGCCGACCAGCACAAGCTTAGGATTATCGGCTGGGGGGATGATGAACTGCTCTGAGGGCAGCGACAATCACCAGCGGCCTGGCAACGACACGCCATCGGATGAGCAGAACAGACGGCGATGATGAAGACTCGAAGCCCGTGTCGTCGGGCGGGGTGGCACGGGGGTGATCCTCGGTGTGGATGAGAGGGTCGCCTTGTCTCTGAAGTCTGCGTCGTATTTTGCACCGTCTGGCGGCGAACAACTCTAGGCGGTTCCCACTAGCGGATTTGGCTGATGGGGTGCGTCGAACCGCCGAGCGTCAGCGTAGCTGTCGATGTTAAGCTTCTTCGCAGGGATGCGGAGCAGTGGAGATTTGTCGTTGACTCTATAGGGATAGACGCTGGCGTTCAGTAACGGCGAACGACGCAGCCGACGCTCGAGCAGGTCGACAAGCGACTTTTGGTGATCGTTAGAAAGTAGTGATCAGCACTTTCGACACGTTGGTGGCTGTGTTTCTGTTGTTGCCATGTGAAACAACGAATGTAATCGATTGTAAATTCGTCGCGGATCATCCTATTATTATTATAGATCGGCCAGCGATGCAGCGCCGCTTGACGTGGCGATGAGAAGTGCGCGGATGTGTGTTCACCAGACGCCGGATCGACGCAGAATATCGGAAATGCGCTTCATAAACCGCTGACGTCTGGCCTGCGTCAGGTATTTCTCATAGGATCACAGCTGGGTACCTGTTCATGTCCTGTTCGTCCCTAAAACATTCGAGCAAATACGTTACCGATTAAATTCTTCCCGGGCAAAAAACCTCTGCGACGGTGCGTTACCTTCAGAGGCGGCCCTCAACGAGTGGTACGCCATATTTTCTGAACAATGTTTTACGATGTCTGCTTCCAAACGTGAAGCCAATCGATCTGGATCAGAGATACCTATCACGGCGGTTAAGCGGTTCCGAATGTCTTTTTTTCGACAGCAAGGGCAAAAGTTGAGCTTGAATGACCTAGGTGACTCGATAGGGCGATTTTGTTAGAAGATATCGTTCTTTAGATCGTTCTTGTCTTCCCACTAACGAGCATTGGCACCAAAACCTGATCTTTGCCTAACATTACGATACCTGCTCCCTTCCTTTACGCAAGCCAACTACTGTCCCCTTTACGGAACGGTAGCGTAACGTAAACCTTCTCCAGTCGTTTTTTGCCGACTACATCGTATTTCAACGATAGCGTCATTGCAAACTAAGTACCGTTTGTTTCGTTTGACGGCCGTTAAGGGCCGTTCGGGACGCTGGACTATATCGTGACTCAGACAAGCGATGATCGGAGAACTCTTTTGTACGCGCATTGCCACCTGGCAAAGGTAACAACCATTCAGCCGTCGACCGAGCCGGCGTCACTTCGCCCATTGAACGATTCACGGATCTGTTTTTTTGCTGGTCAACGATTTTCGAGAGAACAACAGAAAAATATAAATGAGCACTCACGAGCGAGGGCAGCCTCGGTATGCGCTCGGTGGGTGCACAGGTTAAGCACAGTTCGTTACGACAAATTGACGGCGTGTGCGCTTGACGTAGGACGACGCGCGAACTGCCATCGATGCTCCGACGTCGCGGTGGCACTCCGCTTGGAAGCGGCAAAGTGACGGCGGCTTTTTCCGGCGAGTGAGCGCTATTTGGACAAGGCCGCGTCTCTATGAAGAGCGACTTTTGACGTTCACGCGTTTGCGACGTGGATCATCGGCTACTCAATAGCAAACACTGGCACGGTATCGTGTCACTGCAGCGCCAACGAACGGTCACGCCAGCTTTCGCCGATAACGCCGCAGCGACGACCGGAAGCTGCAGGTCGGAGGGCCTGCCGAACAAAGCTGCTGCTTGAAGGCTGAAAATGACGTTGGGATCGTGAGCTTCTGCTCACGAAGGTACTTTCTGACGAAGAAGATCCTCAGCGAAAAGTGCCAAGTCGGACGGGTTGGTCTGGCGTCCAGTGCGTTGGACGCAACGCTAGGCTCCGCGTCGTTCAGTAATTGGATCCGGTAATGACGACTGGCCTGGCAGAAAAAAATAAATTTTCGCCACTAAACGACGCAACCACGGCCCGAGACGGCCGCAGTGGAGTGGAGGCCGGTTTCCGACGTCTTCACGTCTTCACGTACTACGCTAAATCGCCCGTTCTCTTCGCGTCGTCGAATGCGGCGTCAGCGCAGCTCAGCGGCAGTGTCTTCCACTGGTTGCTGACTACTAGTTCAATAATTGCAAGAACAAAACAACACAACGAAGCACGAAATGACGAGGTGGGGGGTGTGCTGTTAAAGTTAAGCCACCACAAGCACGACGTGCCGTAAGTTGCCGTTGTCGCTTGTCTATTCGGTGTCCGAGTGCCTAAAAACAGATCGTTTAGGCCAGACGCGTCACCCCAGATTGAGCGGACAGCATCGCCAATGCGAGGTGCTCGTCACGCGACCGGTTGACGCGTCCGACGGCTGCGTCGGAGGGAAAACTGTCTGGAGACCGGAATACAATCCGGGAGAAAAACGATGGTGTGGGGATAATGGCGTCCTTCTTTGTTTCGCGACGTTTACCCGACGAGCTCGAGCAGAAACGCTTCTCGCACAGAGAGTCCGCACTAGAACGAAACTACCTCAAAGTCGTTTCTGTACTCCAGCTAAAGTTAAGACGCGCCGAAGAACCGTTAAAAACAACTTCTGTTATTCGTTCTTGTCGTCGTCGTCGGCGTCGGCGTTCTTTGCTGGTGCTCAGAACAAACGCTAATATCTGCTTTAGCCAGCCGATTGTGCCTCTGTGATTGTGGTGAACGAGTGAACGAGCAGGACAAACGCTATGGACGCGATACAGGCCCATAAAAACACGTAGATAACGTTAACACTCTAAGAATGTTTGCTCCCTCGTTTCTCTGCCGGCGCCGATGTCCGTCGGTGCTGGTTGCCCAGGTCGGCTCGATTTCACCGCTGGTCCGGTCGAATTGGCCGATTTCGGCCTATCGTATCGTGATTTGTAGCCGACTGTTCTGAATAACATTTTATCTGCCAGCAACGTAGACCGGGTGGTTGTTATGGTGGAATGATATTGGCAAGCCGTTAGGGGTCGTTTTTGAGTACGAGGTGGTGAGCGTTACGCTCAAAATCATAGTCAATTGGGGTTCCCGGCTTGTGGCCACGTGACAATCAGAGAGCGTGAACGATGGTGGCCTTGGGGGTATGAACGTTACCTATTGTATTGATCGCCCGGCCATTCGGCATTGGGGGCCGGGGGTGGAGGCCGTCGAGGTCTTCCGTGAGCTGTCGAGCGTCGACATGGCAGCGGAATCTGGAATAGATGAGACAGGCCTAAGAACGGCGGCCGATTCGTAGCGGAGGCCTGGGGACGGAGGCCTGGGGACGGAGGCCTAGGCATTCTCCGAGGACCGTTCAGCGGTGGGGCATTGAGGCGGCCTTAAAATCTTTCTTGACCAGCCTAGGCCAAGGGGACGGTTCGCGTGCAATTTATAGCTAAGGCCACACACGTGTAAATTGGATAGAATAAATTCAATTTGCCGAAACCAAACCAGCCGGCTTGTGCAAAAGCGCAATGAGTACAGGCAATGTTGTTTAAGCTAGAGGATCGTCATACTCTAGCTTAAACCGTTCACCGCAGGCCGCCAAAATCAACTGCGCGTAGCTAAATCTCTCGCTTCACTGCTTACCTGGTCAGGGGTTGCATTCGTCGCGTTAGTGTAGGCCAATTTGCTCCGAATACGCCAACCGCGTCCTGCCGTACCTTCTCTAGCCTGGCGATGTTCGTCGATTCGAAACGCGCGCTCGCTGTTCCGCAATGTTCGTTTAAGCTAGACGAGGCCACACAAATTCCGACTCCGAAGTGCATTGATTTCATGTCGGTTGTCTACGCGACATAACGACCAACGTGATCTGACCAACGTGGTTGCCATCGTTGGCCGTCCGCTGCTGCTTGCGTATTTCGGCGAAGTTATCCGTCCGTAACGGCTTTACATCGAACTGTCTCGTGATTGACTTCCCCGGACAAATGACGCTAGCGCAACGAATCATGCCAAACGTCTGCGTCGTCTTTTCGCTCTAGGTTCGCTGTTGTTGGACGTGGCTCAAGCATTGGATTTGCGCGTGGCATGTTTTTCTCGTTGTTCCTAAGGAAGGAGCTCTCTACGGGTGTGAAGACGGACAGTTTTCGCGGTGATACAGCCTTCACGATAAGTTGCGCATACAAAATTGGTGTTAAATAACAATTTTACACAATTATGGTCGTGATGACGACGTAATAATAATGAGTCTGTTAGCATTATCAAGAAAACACCGAAACACACTCGGTGGACGGCCAAATAAAAATGAGATCAAAACGAGATAATGCAGATGCCTATGAACAAACGAATGGGACGTGACTCGAGTTCAAGGAAATGGCGTTGTTTTTCGAGGTATTTTTTTTTTTTTGCCTCACGTGCACTAGCTACTGTAAACACGAAACGGCGGACAAAGTGACCATACTCGTCGTTAAGGCCGTGAGAGAATTCTGCGTGGCGCTGTCCGCCAAGAAGTCGCTCATAACATGTCATGACAACGTAACGAAAGCGCCACTTTCTCGCTGTTTAGCCATCTTGGCGCCGATTAACCGACGTGAGGAGCAACCACCCAATCTGTCGTGGAAGAACTCGCACATCCGTCTAGGAAAGGCACTACGCGGACGGGCCGAACGCACGCACGCACGCTGAGCTCGTCTCTAGAGATGTCCGCTGCGAAATAGTCGTGGGAGGTGCCAGACGCAACAACGCCTGTTAATGGCCACCAGGGATGGTGAAAGTGCAACCTGAAAATGGCTGCTCACATTTATCGTTCGGCTGCAACTCATGTCGATCAGTTGCAGGCGACCAGCAATTGGTAGATGTGTCTATATTTCTACAACGTAGAAAGAAGCGTCTTGGCTAAGGACGGTATAGCGCAGTTACGGTTCGACTATTCCCACGAATTCTTCTTGGGGTTTGCGCACGGTAAATATCGAGTGCCTTGAATTCCATGAAATCAGCATGTTTTGGTAGACTGGCGGCATGAAATGGGGTTAGAGGGTAAGTCGAGTCGCTCAGACTTCGCCGAGGAATTCGAATGAGGCGCAGTATCACATCGTTAAATGCGTGCCCTCGTCTGCAACGAACGACTTCGTCTGACTCATCTGAAGACGGAGCTTCCCGCACGACCGAAATGCCATTCGACGCCTGGAAATCTCTTCGATTTCACGCGCATTATCGGACACCACAGCCGTTGCCGCTGCTATGGCAAAGCAGATGAGGCTGAACGAACCGCGCATCATCAGTGAATATTGCCAATGAGTTGAGCGTTGTAGTCGTATTTTGCCAACCGCTGGCTTTGCTTTCGATTAATGTTATGACGGTTTAAGCTGAATGTGGATGTAATCATTTCGTTTCGGTTTAACGGAATGGTTTAGAAGCCCTTGTGCCGCTGATTAATAATAATAATCTCCCTAAAATCGTTATTGCATATTTGCCAGTGCCCCGCTCCGGGGTCCCCGCTCAAATTAAACTGGCTCTTCGCCACAATAAAAGACGCCGTAAAAAAACTGTAATCCGTCACGGGCGCTCGCTTTGCACATCTTTGTCGACTCATTTAGAAAAGCGTCACTCATTGGTGATGCTGTTCTCCCGGCTCTGGCGTCATGCTACGGCCGACGCGAAGATCGAGACAGAATTTTCGAAGCGCGAGTCTCGTGTGTCATCGCGCTGGATAGAAGCTACTCCTCAGGGGTCGCGTGTTTCAGCTGAGCCATCATCCAGGCGAGGTCGTGAGGTGGTCAAGGCGAATGCTCGGCAAGGGATAGGCCTGGGGGCGCACCTCTACGAGTCTTCGAGACATTTTGCCGTGTTCGTGAGAATGCACGCGGACGAAGTACACGAAACACGAAGAGTGAAGGAGCTCGAAGAAAGGAGGTGTCGGAAAAGATTTCGTCAAAGATCATCGAAGAGCAGCGAAGAGTTTCGTCGGACGCCTGCGGTGCGGCCGGTGGCTGGCTGACAGTTGGGATTAGACGATTTTCGGCTGCGACTGGCTGGGTTCAGAGATATAAACGCGTTGTGCATGCGTAAAGGTCATCCGTGCATCGCAAATTCAAGTGTAGTACAATTTAATGTTTTCGGCCGGCTGGTCTTCATAAAGCAGTCGTTCAGGCAGTCTGTCTCGATGAGTTGGGTAGGAACATCCACATGGTCAGGGCTACCAAATTGATGTCTAAATTGGATCAATATTGGACCGTCCGTGATCTAGCGAAGTGGTCATTTGAGGTCGCCTTTGGGGACCTGAATAGAGACACGGGCTTTGTTTAAGGCAACTGTTCAACTGCGCTCTACTATGGAATGTGCTTAACCATGGATCGCAGAAGTGGCCACGGAAATGCTTCGGCAGGGCACGTCCGCCATTGGCGGCATTGACGTAGCCAACAGGCATTTTGTTCATCTTGTGTTTTTTTCTTTAGTTACGAACTAGTTACGAACAATTTCCCAATGTGAGCACGTGTTATTGTTTATTGATTGACCCATCTAATTATTTATTGTTTTCTGGTAGAGCGACCCACAAACCCCTACCTAACAAACGATGCCTGTCTAAAATAACATCTACTAGATGTAACCTCTCCCGCCTCCTGTTCGGCTGGTCTTCTTCGTCTTCGTGCGCCTTCGGTCGTAAAGAAGAATCTATCTATGTAATAACTTGTGCCCTCCCGTCAGCTGGAACTCGTCAACTTGTCGGGAATTGTCAAAGTGCTACGAAGCAGAAGTCAAAGTGCAGAAGCGTGTACACGTTTCATACGCTAGCCTTGGCTATTTATTGAGCTGACTATCGGCTAGAAATGCCGAATCGTTCGAATTGGCCAACGCGCGCGCTTACGGTAAGTGCCCCGACGGGTTTTCTAGACGTGTCCCATTTTGGCTTAGCCGCGCACGTGTTGCTCCAAATGCCAGATCTGTCCATTCACCGGAGTGGATCTGTGGTACGGTCGTGCGGCCGGCCAGGACGGGCAACAGAATTTGGCGTGGACGTCTCCTGGCCGGCTGGAATGCGCTGGGAGTCGCTGTCAGGCCAGGATCAGTGCCAGGCTAGTATAATATTCTGCTGGGGGTTTGGACCCCGTTGGACGTTGCGCGGCTGGAAAGGGTGTACGACCTATTCGGCTCGTATTTGACGGCCATATGGCAATGCACGACTTACGAGGGAAAGTCGGCCTGAACGCGGACGTGCCCTTGTACGTATTCACCCTGACATGTGGAGTTGTCGACGAAATTCAGGAAGAATTCTCGGATATTGCCACTGCTGAAGTTCTCTACCAATTGCTAGAACGAGCTTCGAACCCAATCGTACACGTACGCTTGTTTTGTGGATAGTTTGTCTCGTTTCATCAACTGTCCTATTCGATGGTTTGGTTGATCTGCGCGACCGCAGTTTGCCGTCACGGCGAATTACAGCTTTTACTAAATTTGTCTGACGAGCACAAACAGGTAAATCAATTTCGATGCACCTGCTCGATTCGGCCGATAGTCCGTTATCGGTCACGTTCGTTGTTTGTCCTACATTGCGAATCGATGTAGGCCTACTGTTCCCAACAGGCGCGTGTCGCCGCCGCCGCCGCCGCCGCGCACTAGAGCGGCACTGATGACGCTCCTGTTCGTTTACTGCGCCGCCTGGTCATATTGTGACGCCTTCAGACTGCCACGCTGCCTGTAACGGCCAACCAGGACAAGGCACCCCCCCACCCCCGAGCCATGAACACATTTCGGTCGCAGGAAACAGCGCCACTTCTTCTGCAATCGTCGCATTCTGCTGTTTTCGGCATTTCGCCTATGCACACGCGTTCAAAAGCATGGCCCCGCGCACTACCAAGGCCCGCCCATGTAGAAACGGTCACAGCGTTGGGTCACAGCGTTGGGTCCACGGCGGGTCCACGGTGAGCGTCCGGCTGCGAACCACATCGATCGCTTTAGCCAAGTGCGAAAC
>MNPL01020026.1:1112-13326 GCA_002081605.1 Tropilaelaps mercedesae
GGTTAGCCCTGAAAAGCTATCGTGGACGATGATGCCACCAAACGGTTGTAACTTAAACTCTATGTAAAAGTTTGCTTGCATCTAAAAAACCTACTCAGATACAAAATACAATTAATACGTGAAAAAAATTTTTTCTCAAATACATTTATTCTTCCACACGGATGCTTCCGTTCGTAAAATTGTCGATAGCCTTATCAAATTGTTTATCCGTCAAAACGGTTTAATAAAGAGATACTATTTTGTCTCTAAAGCTTCTTTTTCTGCGTGTTTTTCTTTAGATAATGTACCGACACTTATGCAGTCTGTCGTTCTCTTTGCAAGCTCAGTTATTGAAACGATTATCAACATCGTCGTTGCGCACTACTCTGTCTTATTACCTAACTGCTCGATCGTCATTCTGGCTGGGCAGAGTTATTTCGCGCGCTTCTGTGCATTTAACATCATTCATTAGACCGTTTAAGTCAGCATGTGAAGCGCGTGTGTGGGTTGTTTCGGAGCTCTGAGCGGGATACGCTCTTTTTCGAACGTAAACATTGGGTGCCTGACAACTGTCGCAACACGACTTGAGACTGACAAACGACGACGAAAACCAGCTTTCCAGTGTTGGCCTCGGCGGAGACCAACGACATAAGCAAAATTTATAACGGCAAAAAAACAAGAGACCGCAAGCAAAAACGGACCTTAGTGAAGAACATATGCGATAGTGTTTTCAGAATAACAGTTTCAGACGTTTTACAGTGTGACGGGATAGTACTGATAGAGGATAACGTTGGCTTTGGCTGTGTGACGCCGTTTCATGTGTGAGTTGACATCGATTAGTTTGGCATTGGGTGATAATGGCCTTCATATTCGAGAGCGGCTATGGTGTAGCATATACCTCTAATTACCGAGAACATCAAGATTAAAGTTTAGTTTTTTGGGAGCGCTTCCCGTGCTACGCTCATTTATACATGGCTTCGCTTCATATTGGGCAAGCTGATTCGGATCTAAAAACTGTTTGTTTTATTTTCTCTTATTCCCGCACACTTCTTCCCCAGTATATATGATACCGTGCAGTTGGTGCGAAAATATCATTTATTCCATACACTATAAAGAAGTGTAAAGCCCTGCTACGGATATACCTATAGATCATGTCATCGGTGCAGAGACACCATCTGTGACGTAGCGAATTTCATCTAGATTTACGATGACTGTTTGTGTACTAGGTAACGCCCGAAACATGCGCTATATTTGCCTTAGAGCGAGTCCTTTCTACCTAAACTTCAAATCAACGACTGAATCCGTTCTAGCAAAGGCGTCCCCTATTCTCCTTTATAATCTTCCTAGTTTCATTTTTCTTTGACTATAGTATTTTCCGTATAGATTTCAAGGGTAAAAGTAACTAAGTCCACTCCTACATCTGCCAGTACAGTGGTTCATGCGTGCTCTACAGGTGTCATCTCAAGAATTCTAATTACCATTATCACCATTATCATCATAAGGGAACGCTTGTGCGTACCTTGGCTTTACTCCAAGCGTTTAGATAACGTAGAACTCACATAGAGGACGTGCTTATACCATTAAGGTCCGAAAAATGGCAAATCGCGGTGATAATGGATATGGCTCGTCATCGCTAACAACACCATTTCTACTCATTATTCGTATAGCATATGGTTGCACCTAACTAAATAAGTAACACACATATTTGTGAAACATCGTGGTAAAACGTCTGCAAATCACTTCAACGATCACCCGAGATCGCGTCGGAGAGGCCACCTTGCAAATATCTTAGTGTATGGTATCGCTAATCTACTTGTGTGTGCAGCTGTTTTAGTGTTGTTTTTCATTTCCTTTTTTCAACAGTCGCAGGAATCAGATCGAGCTTGTAAGATCGTACTTGTCTTGGTCGCACTGTGTTCCAACCTTCCTTTCTGTCTTGTGTAGGTCAGCATCCCCTGAGCCTGAGTGCGTGCTGATACAGCTGACCGGTTCGTGTCGGAATGACGCGACGAGAATGCCATCCCCTAGATGGTATCCGGGTCAAAATATCGTCCGATGTCCGTCCGCCGAAGTCTGTGACCCTTCCCGGTCACTTGTTCAAATCGCTGCTCCCCGCCAGCCTAAGCTACGAGTACGACTTCGCTCTTGAGCGGCGCGTCATTGCCGAGGCCCAGCTCGAACGGTAGGCTATACTCATATCTCTGGCTTCATAGTGAGCTCGCGCTCTAGTAATAGTAATGGCCCGTCGTACGTTGACTTAAACAACGATCTTTCTAATCAAATTAAATACATTATGCTGTGTTAAACCCATTGAACTCGCAGAGAACGTCTGGCCAAGTTAGAGGCCCTTCAGCCGACGACGGTGGCGACGCCAGCGGCCACTGTGTCAGCCGGTGAAGTTCTTACGCCCTCAATTCCTTCGAGCAACGCAAGCCCCGAGGACAGCGCTTCTTCACCCCCAGCAGTAACGAATATCAGCATCACTGGTGCGTCATTTAGTTTTCACTTTTTATTGAAAGCCAGAAGGCAGCATTCGTGCTGACAGGTGTTGAGCATAGCGTTAGGAAACATTTGTATTTATTTGTACTTTTTTATTCAAGTGATATCGCACATAGAGGGCAATAAACGTTGGAGAGGATTAGATACGGATATTGTATTATTTTGGATAATGTACCGGTATTATGACCCGTTTAGATCACGTTTAGTTTAGTATATAACATAAAGGTAATCTGTAGCTACATAGGATATGGCACAATGGTAGTCACCTTTGTTGAGTACATAAACGGACAATGATGCAGGGACTACGCTCAGCTCTATCTTTTAACTGATATGACGAAATTCGTGGTCACTAAAAATGTGTCATGAGGAAAACAACGAAAGTCACTGTGGCGTGCATTCAATGTTCGCTGTTCCTTCCTCAGAGTTCGAGTCCGAGGCGTTCAGTCCGTTCGACCAAGTTGAACTTCAAACCCTGAATGACTTCGAGGAGCTGAATTCAATATTTGGAAAACTGCGGACGTCGAATTCGGCACCGCCTACCCCCGCGGCTAAGGAGACGCCGGCTGCGAGCGCTTGCGCTTCACCCCACGACAACGCCGATCCAGCGACGATAAGCAGAGTGGCGACTAATTCGAACAATCAGAGTGACCTCGGCGCCAGTGCCGTTGGCGGTCCATTAACGTCTATTTCGTCGTTAGTCGGTGCTGCGCCTGCACCTGGATCGATGAAGAATCTCTTTGATGAGGAACAGCTTGCAAGGGTCGCTAAAGGTGTGCGAATAATTTTCGCCTACCTTCGCCAGTTTTTATATGGATTGCACCGTTAAAAGCCTCTGGCAGCTATCCTGTGATGTTACCTTTTTGCTTATTAATGGCCATTTTTTGCTTATTGATGAAGTTTAAGTTTTACGGCTAAAGTTTAAGCTAAAGTGATTGTGAAGGTTCGTTAGTAGCTTTGAGGTGCAAGTTGAACATGATTTTTGCTACAACTCAACGCCGCGCAAGCTTTATCGGCGTAGCCGACTCCTTCCAATCCTATTGCCTTTATTTCACTCCCTATTTCAACAATCATCTACTTACAAATTCAACTCAATTTTCACAATGTTTCGCTCCCATTGTTTCTTAGACGTTTGGTTCTTAACAAAGTCAAATTGACCCATTCATCATAAACCCTTCCATCATTCATTTTCGATCATTTAATGCTGTTTGGCCTTTACAGGGTATTACTACCGTCCGGCTCCCCCACCTCCAATGCCAAAACAGCAGCCGCCTGCACCCGACCCGATCAAAGATCTGCCTTCACACCTTCAGGCCTTAGCAAAGTACGCGTGAACCGTTAGTGATGCTAAACGATTGGGAACGACACACCCGTTTCAATGCGGCCATATCCTCCGTACAATAATTGCGTTGTTTTTATACTATACATCAACGATATTCTAAGAAGTTAGCACGCATTGGGACTTACATATCACTACTAACCTGTGCTAATTGCTGTTGTCTGTTCCACTTTGTACAGACGATTCGTATCAATGGGCTTTCCTATCGGCCGTGTTGCTCGAGCCGTGATGGATCTCGGTAATGACGAGCCCAAAGTGGTGGAGCATCTTTGCCTCATCGAGAAGCTCTCCGAGGAGGGATTTAACGAGAGGGATGCGGCCCAAGCTCTTCTGTTCAATGGACCCGATCTTGAAAAGGCCAGGGAGTTTCTTGTGTCCTGGCGCCAGCTCGGCGACCTCGGTTTCGATCGGAGGGATATTGCCCTCGCGCTGAAACTGCACAAAAACGACCGCGACAAGGTGCTCGACGAACTTCTCTCAAAATCGTGAAAATTCGGCTTACAGTAGTACAAGGCCAACGTCCAAAAATCATTATAATAATGTATACAATTATTATGTATGATCTGGGGAAAATAAAGTGACGTTTATTTTGGTTTTACCAGTGGGTTGTTGATTATTCAAGCATCTGTAATACGAAAGCCACAGCGGTGTGATCATAGTAAAACAAATCGATCTTTGATACTAGCTCAGCTGGTCGCTCCACTAAGGGACGTTATCAGGTTCAGTCACGCGTAAATATGTCGGAAAACCTTGAGCTCGCTAAAGTTTGCAGGCGTTCTTTGTCAGCAAATCTTTTAATATAAATGGCCAAAAAAGAAAAGACAAACTAATTTAATGTCATAATACAGCAGTACAGAGCTATGGCGCAGAATATACTTCAACTGCAGTTTAGAGAAACCATATTTTGCGACGTGATGATATTAGCTCGCATTCACAGAGGGTTAGGTTAAGTCAAATTCCCGAGGGAACCCTCGAATGTCCTCTTACACTCACTAAATTTACTAACTCAATAAATGCGGTGCTCTCACCGAATTACAGTAATTTCATTTTATTATTATTAATATTATTATTGAAAATGTTATATAGTTAAAGCAATCATTTTTAGTTAGAATCATCAAAAAGAGATCCATTCTCGGAAGAGTACCAGAAATCCTTTATTTCACCGAAAGTTCCAGGAAGGAACCACGTTGAGAAATTTTTCTATTCTGTCACTGGTAAGCATCAGCAGGTAAATTAGACATGCTTACAATATAATAGGCTCACTTAATTGTTGACACGTCATTAGAAGGCCTTGTTGTTGGTTTGCTGCTTGGACAAGCTACGTTTGTTTAAACACTGACGGATTTAATAAATATGACAAGTCCCTAAACTTTGCGCGGGCAATCTGCATTCAACGGCGAAGTGGCGATTCCTCAATGCCACATTTGGGGATTTTTAAATGAATGTATTAATTCAATCTTAATCAGTATCTTGTCCACCTCGAGTCCCGCTTTAGTTAACCATCGCCACTAAAACCACTTACAATAAATGCAACGCTTTTCCCGTTATTTTGTAAATAAAATATGTTTATTAACCACCTTTTTACGGCCTGTATAGACTTTAGAATTATATGTACATGTTAAAATACACTAGCCCTTTCGCAGGAAAATACCCTAATTATACGTTGAGGATCTATGAATTACAAACGTAGAAGCTAATTCAGCTCTATTTATAAACATAACATTTATGCAATTCAGCCATTGTTTGTATTTAAAAAATGGTATAGCCCTTCGCATTCGTTTTTACTTGAAGAGTTCAGCAGTGCCCACACAATTGTCACCATCAAACAGGAATACGTTGCAAAAGGGCTTGGAGTTTTGTGAAGCTACCTTAATCACTTCCTGACCAAGCACTCCGCCAACGATGGCCGCAATCGGATTCGGTTCCATTTTCAGAAGTTCATCCAGCGAATCTACGGCAAATCGATCCTCATCAACTTCTAGACGATTTGCCACTTCTGGCACAAACTTCGCTAACTCTTCCTTGGCTTTGGGAGCCGTAGAAACTTTCTCGTAGTGCGCTAGAAGCAGATGGAACTGAAAGGCTAGTCGACACGATCGCTTGTTTAGTGCACCCCCGCTCTTCTTGTTGACGAACTTCGCATTGAGAATCTCGCGCAGTGGCGGGAATTCCTCGGACTTCTCTTCGTGCCTAGATTTTTTCCCCTCTTTCAGGTGAATGACGGTTTCCTGAACGTACCTAAATGTCATAAGGTCGCTCATGAAGAAACCTAAGCCGGCTAGGACATGGCCAACGATGAGTTTGACGTTATGCTTTCGACATAGATCATTGAACTCGAAGATCTTCTGCGTCGGAATCATGTCACAAACGACAATCATGTCGAAGGACTTCAAAAAGTCATCATGCTTGCTAAGAATGTCTTCTCCGGCTGCACTAACGTCAACCATCGGGTTTAGCCGGCGCGCATAACGAAGAGATGAATGGGCCCGGTTCTTCCCGACATCATCAGGAGTTACCTAAAATGAAATTTATCAGACGCAATTGCTTCTAAGTTTCATGACAAAAAATATTAACCTTAGGGAATTATAAGTGCATCCTTATGTACGGATTGCAGAAAAAGGCTGTAATTACTCCACATTTGGCGGTTATTTCATTATGTGATGACAGACAATACATTGACATTGTGTGTAACATATGTGTAACACGTCTGGGTTAGTGAAGCTAAAAAATTGAGCACTTATCAGCTACCTTGAAATCGCATCGCATCCCATACAGTATTACACAAAATTGAATCATTGTATAAACTACTTCAAATCATGTCAGGTCCCTCTCTTGGCAGGACAGAAGTGATTGGACGTGAGCAAAGCATCTGACAAGCCGCCTCGATTAACCTCTATTAACAGCCATTGACATATATCAACTGCGTATAACCTTAAGCTAGTTAACTTCAATTACCATAAACTGCGAATGAAGATCCTCTCCTGTAACAGTTTTGTGATCGAGCAAAACCACACGCGCTACTCCCGCAAGGATAACATTCTTCGCTACTTCTGCGCCTAAACCGGTTAGACCTGCACAGAAAAGAGTAATCCAGACAAAACAGCAGAATATGCATCATAAATTGCTTACCATCCGCTCGCAAGCTTGATGACGACGGTTCAATATTTGTTTACATTCACCTACGTCATTAGGTACGCCATCACAATTGCTCTTCAACTAACAGCTAAATGCATGTGTTGAGAATGTATTCTACAGAAGTCATACTCGTCAGTATCACAGTCCCTTATAACTGCACTGGCACGACGTACCCGCGACGCAGACTCGAAATTTGTTTAGCCTCTTTTGGGCATCGAGACCCCACAACCGAATCTGACGATCATAGAGTTTACGTTCCTCATCGGTGAGCTCCTCAGAAATTGCGCTTTCATTTGCATACCGCTTCATGTCTTAGCCTGTTCCACCTACGAAAATATCTTTTCGTTACTTTAACAAAACAAGTGATCTCACGATTATTTTCACAAGCACGCTCGCGTTCCCGCTTCATCGACAACCGATACCGGCAAAGCGGAAAGTTTCCTTTGCAGGCGCCTTGATGATTATTGGGCAAGCATAGATGCCTCTGACCCATACGTAAGCTAGATTACTACACAGTGTCGATGCGCTGACAGCCAGTCGTTGCATAGGGTAAATAGAAATGCGTTCATTCATACCGTCCGATTTACCTTGATACGTCTAATATGCTTGACAATCCACCTAATCGACGGACACTTTATATACACCGTAAAGTACACAATGTCACGCACAATGGGTGTCTAAAGGCTGGATTGATCCGCAGTTCGGTTAAAGTTATTAGCCAAAGAGACGGTCGGATGCTATGAGAGGGCAGAGGGGAGGGTTCTGTGGTAATGCTCTGCCTGTTCCGAATTAAAAAGGTAACCCTCACCCAAAAGTGAGGGTTGAAAACAAGTTTTAAAGACACCATATTTCTTTCTGAATTTCAACCGAAACCACAGATTAAACCATCGCACTCGTTTGATTCGTGGCCCTGACAAAAAATAGAAATGATACTCTCATCTGCTCAGCGGGGTAGAATTCCTTGATGGTATGACTACCTAAGAGCTCGATGGACGCCCCATCAAATGTATAGAAAGAATCAGTCGTCGTCGACTATTCAGATGCTAGAATTCAGGATATAGTGACACTAGTGAATTTCTTGTGGAATTGGGGAGTCGACCTATTCGCCCATCGCAATGGAACGGTAAGTTCTAACTAAATGACTAGAAGGAAACGAAAATTCTACTTTCCATAGATTCGATCTTGTTGTGGTACCAAATGAAGTTACCAGACATCATATTCTTAATAAACCTCAAAACCTCCGCTTTACGTACTTTACAGCCAGTAACAGGAAAAACATGACCACGAACGGGAAGAATGTAAACAAATTTCAATTGATTATATTCTACACCTGTGTCAATAAAATCACTTTAAAAATAGAGTGTTTGCTCTATTTGTGCAAAAATCGAGTAGCTTAGCCACGAATAAATGAGAAAACACGAAAAAATAATAACAGAGCCCGCCGCTCAGCCGCGAAAAAATATTTAGCATAGGTCGAATTTTTCCGGTCTCGATCACTGTCAGAAATAAATTAAATTAGCCTTTGGTGAAGCCTTCATCAGATATCCAGAAGCATCTTCCGTTACGATTCGACGTAATAAGATAATAGACGAAAAAATGCTGCACTTACTTGATGTATTAAGCTCAGTGTTTTGTAGGCGACATTTGCATTTACTGACTTTGAAGGATTTGGAAATTTGCTACGAACGCTAGAGGCATTTAGCGTGTTTCTAATTTTGACCAAGAGGTTTAAGGAATTAATTATGTACGGCGTTTCGCAATTTTATCTCGACGTTTCGAGCTCACGGCAGTTTTCGGATAAGCACAAACTTAAACATTCCGGCGTCTTAATTAATAAAGTCTTCAGCCAATATTACTCTTTGGTTTTCTTTTATTTGATTATATCTGCCGTGCTACAGACAACACAGATCCATGCTTTTAAATTAATCAGGTAAACAAACTGTGTGTGAGGAAAATAGACCACAATACAGACAAATAGTATGAGTACCCCATATGGTACTCAAAGCACTTCTCCTAGTCATGATACTTTTCTACATAAGCCTTGTACAATGCGACAATACGATATAGTTACAACAGCACTTTATTGAGGAGAATATATTATTGTATTTCCAGGTCTCCCCAATTTCCTCCAATTGGGCTAATGAATGACGGTCTAGCACGGCGTCCTGGCGATTATTCTCCCAGAAGCTCCCCTAGGGGAAACCGATCACCAGGTAAACCTTGCACCTGAGGAATACGAAGTTACGAAGGGTACTCATCAATTTAATAAACTGACGAAAATGGGATAACTCTCGAGAGCCCTTTTCAGAAAGAGTATTTTTGTTTTTCAATACCACCAAACGGGACTTGGCCATATCGTATGACTTCAGGCTAACACGCTATAAAAAATACAAGCACTGCTAAATAAAAGGAAATAACATCACTACGATAGTACTGAGAAAGCGTATGACTTTCCAAAGCGCGAGCGCGTTTTCTCAAAAAAAGAATGTATAAAGATTAGAAGAAATAGGCACAGCTTACCAAGGGCGCGGAAATGCACCTGACATTTAAACGTGTAACTGAAGGATGTGTAGACACGGCAAGTAGTAACATCAAAATTCGGATTAGATTGGGCCTATTGTCCTTAAAATATTCGATGCTGCTGTCGTGTATCTTCTTCAGTGGTGTCTCGCCCGGACAGCACAGGCACTCTGAAAACGACGATATCACTTCGATCAACGCCAGCCATTGTCCATTCTTCCCACTCAGGACCCTTCTACCTTCTGAAAGAGAACTCAAAATGTGAGCAAATGCTTACAGGAGCTACGAACATGATGCTGCATTACAATCTCGAGCACACGTTCAACAAGTTCATCGGTATGAAGTATTTTAAGTACCATTTGACTGGGCTAACATATTTTTTAATTTTACGTTTTGAGGTTTTTTTTGACAAAAGGTATTCATGTGGCTGGAACTCAGCTTCCACTCTTAGATTGTGAATAGTTAATATAAAAGTTAAGTGTTGGCTACTCTTACTCGCAATTTGCTGTTGTGTTTGAGCCCCATTGAACAATGCCATTTTTTTGGCGAAAAACGGGTTTGCTTACACAACTATTTGTTTTTTATCAATGGTCTTTAGCTGGTCTCTGCGAGCCTCATAAATTGCTTCGATTTTAGTCTTCTGTTGAGTCACGTCCATCCTCAAATTAACTCATTAATTATAGATTATAGATATCTATATGTAGGGTCCAATAAATTGAATACATTGTACACAGATACCATGCATCAAATATGCATCAAATATAAGATTCTAACGTGACTCAATTGTAAGATATGTTTCAAGATGGAAACACTATCATTGAAAAATCTAAAGCGTAACGCAGAACACCTATAACTCTCTAATGATAATATATATAACACGTGATTTCCTTTCGCCGCTTACTTTGTGTGATCACTAATAATATCGTACTCGCCAACTCGACCGCTTCTTTTTTAGCCAGTCCGTAACTGGTAAACCCATTTAGGCCAACCATCGGGCGCGAACCGGAGTCGAGCTAACCGAAATTCTGTGTTCTATTTATTGTTCTTCAGGCCGTAAGGTTAAAGACAAGCTTTCAGCGTTTTTGCCTTCCCTTCCTGGAAACATCGACATTCCCGCTGGAGCCGATGGCACAAGCGAGTCGTCGCTGAGAAAGGTAGGTATAACGTAATTGGCAGAAGAAAGTGGGAAACACAGGTACAAAATTCAGTTATCTACACCTTCGGACAATTGGCCAGGATTTTTAACTATCTTCTTTAATTACTCAGAACAAGCATTTCCCGACTGATGTGAATTGAGATGTCATCGAAGGCACAATTTTCATATGGTACTCTCAGTCTTTACTGATTATCGCTAAAATGTTCTCTGTATAAACCTCAACTTTATCCACTTATTCAGAAACCTGTCAATCTATCTTCGATTTGGAAAACCCTTATTTTGTTTTGAGTGTCTACTGCCAACGCAAGCGGGCTAAAACAGAAATTTTACCTATTCATTTACCTATTCAGGTAATCCACCAGCCACCGGTGGGAGGCAAAGAACTGGTCCCGTTGAGTGGAGCGCAACTGGCAGGCTTCCGCCTACATCCTGGACCTCTACCCGAACAGTATCGCACTGCGAACCTCCAGGCGTTGAAGAAAAAGAAGCATAAGAAGCATCGGGGATCTGAAATCGGACCCGCCGGCAGCGGAGGGCCCGCTGGCGTAGCCGGCGGAGGTGCCCCCGGCTCGGTGGGCACAGGTCTCTCCGGATCAACTGGTGGGGGTGGAACGCTGGGGTCCGGCGCTCCCGGCAGCAACGCGGTCGGCAGTGCTAGCCAGGGTGAAAGTGCTTTCAATGCCGAGGCCGAAAAGAAGCACAAACGTACGAAGAAACACGACGAGGAGCGGAAGAAGAAGAAGAAGGATAAGAAGAAAAAGAAAACCCGACACAGTCCGGAACCGCCGACGGGGGGAGGCCCACATACCCCAACGCTCGCGCCGAACACGCCGACCGGCGCCAATATGCCAAATAGAGTTACGATATGAGCTATTCGGTGAGGCCGAAGACTGGCTGATGTGTACAGATAGATACGTCCTAGATAAATTTTAAAATCAAGGTAGGCGTGAATAGCGGCGAGAGTATTTATGGCGGCGTATGCATCGATCAATGACTTTCTCCGAAAGCAAGAAAACCTGCAAAAAAAGCTGCCCATGAGAAGGGCTTCATTACAGAGATCTTGGGCTGTAGTAAAAACTTGGAAGAAAACGTACGGTGTGATCGAGAGCAAGTGGCTTGGCAAAGAGAGAAAGAAAGTGGAATGGCTCGTTGCGGAAAGTGCATGCGGTGGGCTGATCTTAGCTGGTACGAACCAGAGATTAATGGCGTCGGTCGCCCAATAGTGGGGTATAAAGGGTGGACGGATATGAGCTGTATCTACCGCGTGAGGTACAAATGTGTTGCTTCTAAGTACAAGTTCAACAAAGGAAATTGTACCACCTCGTTGGGGGCAATAGCCTAGTCTTTAACGCACGCCTACCGTTAGTGGTGACAGAGTGATGATACGGATGAGTGGAAAATGTGCTTGAAACGACGATGCGGTAACATCTCCTGGTGTAGTAACCAATTGTACGTGTCCCTTATCGACATCGTACTCCATTCCGACAGACGTGATTGTTCGTGCCTATGTTTAACATCAGATCAGTCTGTACTTATGAAATATGTACATACTATTATATATATATATATATATATATATATATATATAT
>MNPL01020029.1:815-13779 GCA_002081605.1 Tropilaelaps mercedesae
CGGCGTCGGCCGGCCGGCTGGACGACGCCATCAGGACGCGGCCGACGTCGACTCGATTGAGCCGCACAAACGTGTGTTTTCTACTTGAAGGATGCTCGCGCCAGCCATTCATTATGAAGTGAAGTGGCCGAACGCAGAAGGGTGCCCAGAGCAGGCGATGACAACGTCCGTCGATGGCGGACGTATCAGCGACTATCGCTTGGCGGTCTATAACGATACATTTTGACTATTGGCGTGGTGATTGCTCTTCACGAAGTGCTTCGTACTGGATCGGGTCAATAGTGTGAAGCTGTCACGGCGAACGCGGCTGATATCGCGTTCAGCCTCTCTACGCGCGGATGGGCGTAAGAACGCCCCTTTCGGAGAGAAATGCTAGCCCCGCGGGATACGTTCGAGAGTCTTCGCAAATCGAATCACTTGTCATGGGAGGAGATTCGCCCCGACGGGAGGGGGCAAAAGCGAAGTACAATCGAGCAATGTCGACTCAAGGGAATTGTCTATTCAAGGCGTATTATTGCTGCCGACATCAGTAATGTATGGCTATTCTGTAAAAATGGCTGTGGACGCGGCTCTTATGTAGATGGTTCGTCGGCTGGTTGGTTACCCAGATGCGTAGGCAGGTAGGCAAGTAGGTAGGCAGGTAGGTAGGTATACGCAGCCGGCTTCGTTTCGTTGCATTGGCCTTCTTCAAATGACAGTGCTGTGACTTCGGCCCTTAATAAAGACTTCTTTAGCGGTGAGAAACAATTTGGCCGCGTTAACCAGCGATCGTATCCGCAATGACATAACACCTGATGACCGGTTAACCCCAGTCGACCGTTTAAATCTGGGTCGCCATGAAATGTGTGAGACATTCGCGTCGATATTGTAGGGCTATTTTGTTCGATTCCAAAGATACAGAATGCGATAGCCGAATCCAATGATAACAACAGAATCGTTTGCGCGTTTATTACTGCTCTGCACACCACAAAGGGCATTGGGAGGCCGGGGGCAAATGTGAATGTTTTTCGTAAACGAAGTCGTCGAAGAACAGTTGCCAGTATCATAGCAGAACGGCCAGCAACAAATTCACCTCGGCGTCAAATACCACCCCCGGCCTACTTCACAGCATCTGAAGCCCCCGAAAAAACAACAGCACACTTAGTAATGTTTCAGCTTCAGATGCAATCGCCAGCCATTCAGAGTGAAGTACGTCAGGTAATTGGCCGACGATGGCGGCGTCATTTTCGTTCATGTTGGGGAATCTATAGGCTGCATAAGCCCGCCAGCTTTATTGACACGCGTCTGGACGATTTCGACGGGTTGGCGCGCATTTTTTTTGGCCGTACGATGTCGCCAAACATGGCTTGTGCTCGGCTGGATCGACCGGCCCCATGGTGCAAATCTCTCCGCTTCCACTGTCAGGCACCCGGCGGGGGCCAATTCGATGATGGTGTTTTTTTTCACGCCATGACGGAGTAGCCCCCCCGGGAGGCGACCATCGGACGGGCAAAGGCGTACGCGTGCAGATCAGGACGATACCAGCAGCCGAGGCGAGAATTACGCCTTTATCACGTTTCAACTTTTACTACTACTATATTATTGTTATTATTAGCATTATGATATTTTTTCCTCCACACACTCACTTTTTTCTCCGTTTTCAACTTCTGCTCTAGCAATACATTCTAGTTACATGCCTGTTGCATGAATTACAAGACAGCTATATATATATATATAGAAGAACTTTGAGAAAGACAATTCTTTCAACACGAAAAAGCTATGGCGGTTAGGCAACAAAAGCGATGTGTAAAGAAAGCGGTGCCTTCGGGCTATCCAGGGAGAGGATTTGTGCGACCGCTAAAATTACTGCAACGAGATATGGTCATTTTTCCAGTTTCACTGTTTTTCATCATTTTTAGCTCGTCGTTTCGTCCTCGCCTTGTGATCCGTCGAAAGTCATAATTTTCGTGAAAAAAAAAAAAAATGGCACCATCGCGGTGCCACACAAAAAATCAGCGTTTGTCAACACCATCTCAGATGTCAGATTATCGTCGTCCATGGTTGACATTGCAATTTTTCCGCTTGCCTTCGTTCTTAGGCTCGGATAGCATCGACGAAGCCGTGAATATGTCCTGAGATATTAGCTGAGATGGTCTTCAGAGTCACATGCGGATGTCGGGCAAGTGCGTATGACGAACCGCATGCGCGAAAGCCGTGGCGGTGTGTTTGGACGGCGCGCACTTTTGAGTGCCACGCGCTTTATTAAAACGAAGTGCCACTAGAACGTTTGCCGTTCCGACCGGTTCTTCCGGTCCGTTACGTTTCTGACATTGAAAATAGCGGTGGCATAATATCGACGAGACTCGGTCGCGAGGAGCAGCTAAAAGTCCGCCGACATCCGCAAACCTTCGGAAGATGGGCGAGCAGTTGGCGGTCATTCGTACACGAACGTTTAACGAAACACGAGCACGAGCGAGTATCAGGCGACACGAGTAGAACGTGATAATCTCTCAATCGTTGAGAATATATGCAGGGGTTTTTTTTTCCGGTGGGCAAGGAAAATGTATTGCTATGCTAAATGCTAGATAAATAACTTTGACGAAGACACGAAGAGGCCGAACGAGTGAGAGTTTTCCTTGCTTCTGCAAACAGGAAAAAGTCGCGTATTTTTTTCCACGTCATGTCGTGCAGAAGTTGCATGGCGTTTACCATTTGCGCGGCGCCGTACTTATTCGGGTGACGAAACATCGCCATTTATGTCGACAGGAAAAGCGAAACTGTTCGATTCCAACAGCGAAACAAAGATATTACCCGGGCAATACTTCTACATTGCGCTATCCTTTTAGATGGCCAGAAATCGAGTGCCGGCCACGTGCCTCGTGTGTGTGTGTGTGTGTGTGCGCGATCGATAGCAACTGAATACATACACACGAAGAACAACATCTGTGACTGTGGCACACAGCCAGCTAAAGGGCATAGTATTGATAAAATGCGAATAAGTTTTGAACTGAAGGAAGTTACGTCGAGCCAATGCGTTCAGTATTTCCGAGGTGTTGCTCATGACAAGAGGTGGTTCGATTCTGTTCCCTCCAGGTTTGCTCGTCACCCCCAACGAGATCCAAGATCCAGTAGGGCATCTTTTCCGTGTCCTGATCGGTTGGAATGGCGACACCGAAACGCCGACGAAGAGCAACTTCGATAACGAACTGGATCATGTCGCCAAGAAGAAGAAGAAGAACCAGAAGCCGGAGCCAGAAGTAGCTTCCTAAGGCCGCTCGGCTCAGGCTGGGCGCGCCTAACGGGACTACTGATTCGTTCAGGGGGGCGGCACCTTCGGCCCGCTTCGAAGCTTGTTCGGTGTCCGCTTGGCGTTCAACAACGTAAATAAAATCGCCAGGCCGACTACTAAAACTACGACAAACACAAAAGCAGAGCCGGAATGGGGGAGTTAACATTGGCGCAGTTTAAATTTGACCGTCCACGTTAGCCGGTCCTGACACACGACAGGATGAACGCGTATCCGTGAAGTTGCCGGGATGACGCGCTAAATATATCAAAAAAACAGTTCAATCTCGACTCGTCGCTGACTTAACGGCTCTCCGGCGTCACCAGGTCGCCGCCTGTTCGGCTAAAATTAGAACTGGCGTTGTCGGCCGCTTCAGCCGAAAAAACAAACATTTGCACAGAACCGGCGTCGCCGCGCCGGAGAACGCCCGAACTTACGAAGCGTGCCTATTTATAAACATGTTTGCCCCCCTTCCGAATATGTTGATTCATTTTTAGATGTTGATTAGTCGACTCGTTCGACGTTGGCCAGTCCGTCAGCCTTTGCTACCATTGCTGGCGTGTTGAGGTGGCCGACCGAAGCAACTCACCGCCACATCGTCGGGGCAATACAGCGATGGGGGCATACATCATTTGCCCTCCGTCCGACGTCGTCCACCTATCGGCCGTCCGATACGGAACCGTAATGGCGGTAAGTGCTATGACACCGTTACGACATAATAAATTCGCGTTGGGTCCAGTCCGCTATGCGGCCTGGGGGGCCACGCAATAAACGCGAGGTCCCTTCGGCCATGTCACCGCGGCGGGACGCGCAGGTCCAGCGATAACTCGACGTCAAACCGACCAGTTAACCATTTACTCATCAGCTGACTAAACGCTTGACGCGTGACGGTCAAGTGCATAAGCTTGATCGAGCGTCTGAGATGCGCTGCGCCCACATCCGGGCGTTTGCCCCGTGTCCACGCGTGGTAGCGCGGGGGCTTATAATTTCGTATTCGAACACACTAAATTCAGTTGAGAGGGGAAAACAGTGACATGTCTCACAAATCATCACAGACACGGGAGAATTTAATCGGCGTATTACTCTGTCGGATCGAGGGTGTTCTGAGGCGTAGAATCAGGAGCAGCGAGGAGCTAGTTCCGTAAGAATTTTTTGAAAAATAAAAAAATTTTTACATGTTAAGGTGAAGTGAAATGAGTTAAAATCGGATCCCGCACGCTATTCATTGACGGTGCGCGGGATCCGAGACACGCCTAGCGCGAGATCGATCGATATTCGCGTTGAGGCTCGGACACGAAAAGGCTGAACGTGACAGCATTGCGAGTATCCAGTGGCGCTCAGGGTAAAACGGGTGTCGGTCGGAGACAGTTTTGCCTCGAAAATATTGCAGCGTTTTGCTGGGTAGAAGCGAAAGAAATTCGCCTGACTTCGTGAAAGAGTCGGACTGCGCGTGCCCGTACTGTCGAAGCGTGACACGTGTCCCATGCAGGCAGTGAGCGTCACGGACAACGCAGGATCTACGAGGTGCAGGATATGCTAACGGGTTGGCAGCTCGACATGACCGAAAAAAAAACCAACGCAGAAACACCGACTTCTTTGAGTGATTAACCCAGTCAGTGAAGTCAGTGAAGCGTAAATTAGAAGACGAATTTACGGGTCCGACTGGTCGTAATGAGTAAATATGGTGAGAACAGAAAACCCTCGCCACGAACAGTCCCAACGCCTTCGGAAGGACGGAAAACTTCGGCTGTAGTCAAGACGTTTGCCGATGTACGGGGCGTCAACATCGACGCAAAAAGGTTGATGAACGCGTTTATGGAACATACGTTTATGTACGTCTATTTTCTGCCATGATTCCAGCCACTCGATTTGCTACTGTTCTTTTTTTTTTTTAAGTGGAAATCGTCTTTGTTTTACAGTTCGGCTGACTTCGCCAACCGAAGTGGCTGATGCTGACGGTACTGGAACGGGAAGGAGTTCTTTGCGCACATGGCAATTACGTATTAACGATATCGAATTGGAAGAATAACCGCTCGAGCTCATTTGCAGTTATCGTTGTTTTGTGTATTCTAGGGGGCGCGTTCCAGGTAGAAAAACAAATGCGGCTGAAAATGCTCTGCCTTATGGTTAATCTGGGCAGAGTCACAGGGCAAATTCTGGCGATTGGCTCCAATTTTAGACCGCGATAGTCAATCAAATCCTAAAGAGCTTCGTAGAAGATTATATATATATATATATGAGATGAGTACAGGCCGATAACGACAGCGTGAAGATAGTGTGGGAGCTGGTTCGAATCCGCATTCACTTTGCTTGGTTAGCGCCGGCGCAAAATCCGTTTTCGTTGCTGGTGACCTTGTACGTCTGCCAGTTCGTCATTCTCCGAGCGAATCGCATCATTTTCGTCGACAATGTCCCCTCTTCAAGCGGAATGTCTCGCTGTACACTCGACCCGTTGCCCGTTCACAGGGAGGGCATCGTCGCCATCTATAAGCACGGGATTTGCCCACACCAAAATGAAATGCAACGGACGCTGGTACCGTCGGGTTCGCGTCGGGTTCGGTGATAGCCAATAGACAACGTCCACTTCCCCCTTCGTAATCAGTTCCTATAACCCAATCACGCTGATAACATACAAATGTCCAAGTAATCTTTGCAACGCGCGAGTCGCGCCAATCACGTCGAACGAGCAAACAAACAAACGAAAAAGAAAAAGACAGGTTCCCTTTTCTCGATCCATGGCTACTTTTGAATGTGACTATCACAGCTGGTGTGTGTGTGTGTGTGTGTGTGTGTGTGTGTGTACAAAAAAACGACAGTTGAAAAGTCGGTCAGACGAAATTGAAATACGTGGTCATAAAAAGACACAAATGATTTTAGCTAAAACAATCGAAAGCGAACGTGACCCCGCGCGCAGCGGCTGCCCTAGGAACAATAATAACAACAATGGCCCGACGCGCCACGCGTCAAGATTGATCAAATCATGTCGGAGGAATTAGGCAATGGGTGGTTATCGTCCGACACCGAGGACGCTTCTAGACAACAAAAAGGCCAACGTGGACATTTGCAAGGCTTTGCAAAACATCGTCATCGGCCACGTTGGCCAGACAGTATCTGACAACGGCACGCTACCAGCGTGCGGCATGCGTGTTCCTGGCCTTCGCGTAATTCGGAACAGGCGTCGTTGGACAGGCGTCGTTGGACAGGCGTCGTTGGACAGGCTCGTCATGGTCGTAGCATTTCGTGCCGACAGGCGCGCGCAGTTCTCGTCGTTCTACGTGGTGGCGAACGAGCGATGTAGAACGAGCACAGGAACAATCGTACGCTCGTATGCAATTGAACCTGAACCGCATCGCACCGGGCGCGGGCCGGATCTTGGGGTTGATCTGATCTCTGGGGGGTGTCTCCTCGTTGGCACACTTTTAGGTTGCTGTAAGGCTTCGTTGGTTTGCCAACACAGCCGGCCGAGACGCAGCACTCAGTAAATATGGCAGAGGCAACAGTGTAGCGTCAATATGCCTTGTTTGCAGCGCGACGCGTCGACTCCGTCCACCACCTCCGTGTACCGAACGACGAAACGGAATCACCTGGCTAGGCCGGCCTTCAGAGCCAGTTCCTACTCGTGTGTTCTGGGTGTACCCGATTTTTGTCGTCCATGTTTCGTCTAGACTGCGTCGCCGACGCGGCTGAACCCAAACGGCCGACCGGAGCTGGTGACAGCGCCGATGGAGTTCGGCGCTCGACGAACAAATATGCTCGTACTTCGTACGCCACTCACGGAAGTGCTAATACGGCGGCGTTTCGTCGAAGTTGCAAAACGAAGGTTCGCCGAAGTGGCATTTTCGGCTCGGTGGGCGCAACGCGTAGGTACATTCGGTTATTGCCATGACGGATTAGTCGCTTAACCCAGCCACTTTATTCGACGCCCGCGAAATCAAGCGACTTGGAGCAGAGGCATGAGCAGTTTTTCGTTATGTTGGGACGCCGGCTGGAGTCAGGGTATCGAAGGCGGCTCCAGAAGGTAGATTACTTCATCAACAAAACGATTTATTAACACGATTCTTGCACCCCATGGAGACACCAATCGACGAGTCGGTAACCAAATACGACCTGGACGGCTGTCCGGCGACTTTGTATTGAAAATTTTATATATATATATATGGATGGATGGATGTTACTCAAGTGGACAAAATATAGCTTTTGACCTTTTGCTGTGTCGGCACGACCTCGTCCGGTGAAACTAAACAGTTAGTAAAAGTCGCCGACGCCACCTTCTAGCGCGACATGCGACGCCTAAATCGAACGTGAGGTAAATCACGCAGTAGTGACCCAACTTGTATGAGGTTTATGAGTTAGAAACGAGAAAATCAGAGGAATATCAACCGGTTACGCAGGCCAGAAGCTCATGTTATTAGGCGATAAAAAAAAAAAATGGCAGCTGCCGGTCGCTGGTCTTCATTTGAGAGTATTTGGCCAAGTGGCTAAACGAGAAACTTCATTATGGAAAAAGGGGGAGCGTCGCGTACTGAGCTCGACGCAGAGGAGACCAAAAACTTCGATTTCTCCCATAACATTGAACCGTTTCTATCTGGCGCCTTCCCCTGAATTACGGCCGACAACGCAATAGAAAAGGAGAGAAAAAGGAAGACTCCAGAGGAGTTTGTCACATTGATGATTTTCCCCAGGAGAGCAGTGGTTGCCTTTCAGTTGTTGTTGAGTCAGTGGATGTCAACTAGAATTTTCGGCGCTCTTTTCGGCGAGATCTCCTCAAACAAATAACTAATTAGTTAGCGCCAGTGAATTCTCACTGAAATGGCGTTGCGGTACAGAAAAACAACAGCCCAAGTAAACGCAAAAAGCCTAATCCGCAATATGAACCAGTTCGACTATCGACCGTAATGTCCCCGATTGGTCGTTCGCGTTCGAGGGCCAAGGGACATTTCGTATCGAGGCATTTTGCGTCGTCGTCGTCGTGAGTTGATTGGATCTCTGACAGGCGTCTGTGTGACGGTTGGCGTCCGTTCTGGATGAGTCGTTTTCGCGATTATTTTGCCGTGCGTAGTTTCCGCCGGGACCGAGGTCTCGTTCGATCAGGCAGAGTTGCGTCGAACATCGAACAATGACGATCGCCCCTGAGACCTGCACGAGCTTGCTTTGTCCCCAGCGACAAGACGGGGGCAAACTCCGGATCACTCGATTGTGCCCGAACGAAGGGCGTTGTTCAGTCTCTCACGTAGCACAGGAGGGGTACGTGCTGTTGTTAATCAGCGCGCGAACATAACGAACGGTGTTCCTACGGCACCCCACAGATGCCATCGCGTCAAACCAGCAGACGACGCGACCGTCCAATGCTCTACTTTGAATAGACGATTATTCATTGTTATGAGAAATGTCATATTCTGATACCGTGCGCCGTTATTCATGCAGAGATAAAATAGGTGAAATTATATATGTCGGTGATACATCGGTGATAGTGTCTCGGCGTTAGGAGAGGGGCGGTTAGCTACTTCACACGCAAGTTTGAAGAAGCCTGCATCGTAGTAAGACGTGTAGGCGCCCGAAACAGCGCCACAATCGACACTAGAACACATATCGCGTCGATATAATGTTATCATCTAGCTGAGTTGTACAGTTTTTGTGCTAATTCCGGTGCTCCGGCTGGTGAGTGCGTGCGGGGTCTTCGTATTCGTTTCGAATAAATCAAGCGCCATTTCTACTCAAGGGGGAACGGCGCCCTATTAGCCCGGCACGATACTCAAACCCGAGTGGTAGCGTCTTCGAAAAAAAGCTGTCACTCGACGCATTTCAATCCGACGAACATCGCTCACAGCTTCGTTGTTCCTTGTTTTCGCTTGTTCGCCGTCTGTCTCTGGGGCGTGCGCACCTTCTGGTCGTTTCCGATCGGGACGCCGAGGCTTTGTTTGGCCGACGCCGCGTCGTACGTTTCGACGCTACAGTTTCGTTTCGTGATTACGCTCGAGATCCGGCCGTACGCCAATGGGGTACAGCGGAGGCACTGCCAATGTCACGGCAACTTCTGCGTGTGCCATTACGGTGATAAGCTGTTCTGTTGTTCTATAAACGGGCACACACTCTATCTATCTCTCTCGTTCTCGTTCTGCCACTTTTGCTGTAGGTGGCCGAAGAACGGGAGGGGTCTATTCGGCTGTTACAAAACGTAGCGGAATAATGCAGTGCAGCAATCGCCACAGGTAATGCGTGGATATCTGAATAAATGCGGTTGTTCATTCGCGTCTAGCCTGACTCGCATTTTGGCCTTGGAGAAGTGTTTAGACAATAAAAAAACATTTGGACGAGCAGATGATGAAATGTTCATGTGACTAGAGCAAAGAAAAACGCATCCTTGACGTTCCCAGATAGCGGCAATACTGCGGCCGGTTTCCCTGCGTTTCGGTTGTTCGGACCGATATTCTTCGTCTGACATTGGATTTCCGCACCTGCCTGAGCGCGGCCCCGTGCCCCGCCATTAGTCGATCAGTGAGTAATCATTTATTCTCCGGGCTCTGTTTCTTATTTCGGCGCTGTCCCGCGATTTTCTCTCGTTCAGTATTTCTTCGTCGGCCAACGCTTTCCAAATTTCGTCATCCATCGGAACTCGGGCCGATATCGCTCGGCGTGGTCGGCGGGATGAAAACGGGTCGTGATTTTCCATTTAGGACATTCACTTTCGTGGGCATTTCCCGACACTTTATTTTTTCATATTCTTTTTTTCTTCCTCTCCTTTTCTTCCATTTTTTTTTTTTGTCGCTTGTCGTTCAAACGTTTTTCGGGCACTGCTTTCTGCACTGGGACTGGTCTCGTCGCGTTTTGCCTGTGGAACAGCAACCGAAGGCTGCGCGGCGCATTCGCCGAGAAAAGTTCGCCATTTCGCCAATCATCGCCAATTGTTCCGGACTTGGGCGAGCATCAGGATTCGGATCAGAAAAATTTCGTCGTTCTTGTACATCGGCTCTGAAGCGGCTTTCGACACAACGGCGCTTATTGTATACGGATGGTACGCGCCCATATCGATGACGGACGCTACGCCGAAAAAGTGTTCATGGTCTGCCGTCGCCGCTCTCTCAGCAGAAGTTCCGGAAAACGATGTGAATTTTCCACTGAGGACCGGAAGGAAAAGATGGATTTTCAGTCGTTGCGTCTTCTTGCCCGTTCGGCGTCTAAGGCCCTCCTCGAATATACGATGGACGTCGACGCGTTGAAAGCTTCATCTGATCGATGTGGTCTTGCGGAAACGATGTCGTGATTACGTTCCTCTAAACTACGAAGGTTCTTTTTCCCATATTTGTGCCTCCATAGCTATCGAGTACTTTCAAGATGTCTCCGATGGGGAGTACGAGTGAATTCGCTTCGAGTGACGAAAGGTCCGTTGCTAAACTCCAAACCGTCGCTTCGCGTCCGAATATGACCGATGGTCTCGTCCGGTACTGAATGGTACTGGCAATGAGAACGAGATGGAACTTCGCCATTTTGTTGTCGCCATGCCGAGGTCGACTGAGTGGCAGAACTTTCCCGCTTTCGAAGCGCGCAGGGACGTCATCACGATCAAGCAAACAGTTTATGGTTCGCTGGTCATGGTTGATCCTTATGAAGGTGGCGTCCACTCATAAAGACATCGCGTTTTCGTACTAGTCGCCATTATTAATCGATGGCGACGGCCGACGCGCCAGTCGACGGTCACATCGGACATCTTCTGGCAGCTCTGCTCTTCGCCGCAGTCGTCGGACGACCGAACGGGACATTAGCGCCGTCCGACGGTCTCAAGTGACGGCGGCAAAACATCGCCTGCCCGCCGGTTACAATACAACGAATTCAATATGTCGACCACGGCAGAAAAGCCTGTGCCATGTTCGAGCGAGCGAGAGAGAGAGAGAGAAGCACATGAAGAACAAGCACAATGCACTGGATAGGTTCGGTGGAACACAAGAACGCGTATCAATCGGTCCATCTCGTCTCGGAGCAATCATCAGAAGATGAGCGGAAAACTGACCAACTATAAACCGGCGGACAAGGCAACGAAGTGGCACAAACACAATGGCCCACCAATTCCGGTATCGGACGACGGCCACTCAGGCGCAGGCGGCGGCGGCGGCGGCGGCGATCGACGGACGAAGTGCGAGAATCTCATTCCGACCGTGGCTATGGCAGATCTTCGTTGCCGCCCATCCATGCGCTACCCCAATCTTCTCGCTCTCTTTTTCTCTGTCCAACTCGATCTTGACCTCTCTAACTTCACATCCTCTCTCTCTCTCTCTCTTTATATATTTCACTCTTTCTTCGGCTATTTTGACCTCGCTCAATAATTCGGATTTTCTGCTATTCAAGGATGAGGCTTCCTCTTCCCCCCCCGACCCATATGTAGGTACTGGAATCAGAACAAACGACTTCTGTCAATTGGCTAATAAAAAGCAGGAATCGTTTCCCCGAGTGGAGTTCGCCTGAGAATGCAGCTGCGTTCGGATACAGTCGAATATATCGGACACCATCGGTTGAGGTGAATGTCGGTCGCGCATGTTCACGCGAAATATTGTTTTGTACGCGCATTTCTCATTCGGATCTCTCGGGTCGTTTCTGAGACTCGCTCAGGAGCAGGACTGGCAAAAATACAACGATTGAAGAACGTCAACCATTCGAGGAACTTTTCGAGGAGAGCGTCAATCGTTCAGGGGAATTCACCTAAAACGAATGAGGGCAATCTGATCTGGTAAAAATTTCCAGGACGCTCGTGTGGGCATCTCTGCCGGTTTGTGTCACTCGCGGAGGTGGCGTCGAAAAGTCCTGACAAACTGTCCCGACGCGCCAATAATGCCTGACATCCTCCTTCTCCTGCTCCTCGTGCCAATCAACCGTTACCATTATTTACTTGGCAAGGGCGTCTATTTCCGCCGTAGCTTTCTTACCTGCGACGAAATATCACGACATATTCTGTGTCTGGAGCGTCTCGTCGCGGCCACCATTTTCGTCCCCTTTACGCTGACGGAAGTGGTGGCGTATGTTTGGAGCTGCGCGACTACCAGCGCGCGTCGCGCGTACGCGGGGCCCCGCTCACCCATGTCGTCATGACAGGCGCGGGTGCGAAATCAACGAAAGGGAGTCGAAAAGATTTATCGGCCCCCAAAGGAGGGCCGATGTCATCGGCGCTCAGGAGGAAGTGTCCGACAAGGACCAAAATCGTAATGAACGAATTCGTTCACAGGAACGATTGCTTCCCTTTATTTGATTTGCGGGGAGCGGAGGGTGGGGCTGAATGGGGGCAAAATGCGAAGGGCATTTAAACAGCCGATCGGGGGGGCGTATGCACAGAAGTTCAAAACGGTTTATGGCCACCACCATCATCATCATCATCATCATCAGAACCGCCACCGCCTAACTCGCGTTCGAGTGATTCTGGCCCCGCACGTGGCCTAATGGTTGCCCCTGGAGGGAACACGTCAGTTTTGCCTCGCAGTGCCGCCTGCAGAAGTGCGCGAGAACAACTAATCAACTTCGTCGATCTCGTTCGGTCATTATCTAGAGCGTCGATTTTAGTCCAGTCTAGTTTGTCTACGTGGTTTCATAGCTTGGCACAAGCTCACCTATCGAGGTCTTTGACGTACGCCTACGGAGAGGTTAGGTCAGGTTGCGTTACCATCGACGAGTATCGATACCGCTCTACCGATGACCCCTCTGTTCTCGGGGGGGGGG
>MNPL01020031.1:10306-25791 GCA_002081605.1 Tropilaelaps mercedesae
TCTGTCACCTGAACCAAGTGTGCCGTTTTTTGGCGCGAGCCCCCCAATATCGCAATCGCGCTATTCGCTGTTCCCGCAGTCCCTAAGTCAGTGGAATAAAGGAGGAAAAACTTCGTTATCGAACAGTGTGGTCCAGGGGCGGCTTTGGACCGAATCGCCACTTACTCACACTTCCCACTTGGTCGCGTGTCGGTATAAATTGTTGGCGTCGTGACTCGCTGAATCTGATGAACTGATACTGATAGACCAATGCCGCTCTGTCTGCCGTTACTTAACCGGAATCTGTCCCCCGGCGTGAAATAAGTTTGAAAAACGCGCGCCAACGTTCCACCACTCAGGCGTCGTATGGCTTCATTGACGTCACGGAACGCACAGTTTTGCTCGATTTGCAGCGTCCGTCTACAAGGCTCGACGCACCCGAGTACCTCGACGCTGTTCCAGGTAAAATCTGTCGACATGAAGGTGAAGAAGCTACGAGTACCAGATCTCCGACGAACAATCATGCGGCAGACGCCCGTGTCAGGTGGGCGCTCCGAATACGAAAATCCGTTTGCCTGATTTGATCTGATCAGAGTCGCTGTCGGAAACACGTGACAAATTTTAATCGCGCCCCTCTTTTTTTTGAGATATTTAAGATGTCTATCTACGACGCCGGCGCACACTGCCCTACCGCGGCCTTCGTGGAATCGAAGGACGCGTTTGTGTCAGCTGACTTCCAGCGTGATCTAGATTGAGTTTCGTATGCGGTTTCGTGGAAACCGTTCGTAGATGTGAACGACGGTGATGCAGAAGTCTTAACGCCATTCGGTTGAAGTGTCTGTATATGTGTGTGCGTGTGTGTTCAAAATAATGCATAGATTACGCATCTATGCTGTTGGTGTTTATACGCAGAGCCACCGATCCTTCAGGATGGGTACTGGTCGTGCTTTCGGTAACCACAGCACACTTTTAGGCACTCACTGCGTTGTTGAATTGGTGTATGCTACAGACCTGAAGCCGCGTATCTGGGTGAAAGGCTAATGTCGTCTTTGTGCATGTTTGTTCTGCACTTGTCCAAAAACTAGACAACTTCGGGCAAAACTTAGATTTTACCCGAATATTCCGCTTACATAAAAAAACGACCGGTTCTCTTTATAAGATCATATGACTGACACACATCAGACCTTCTGCAACAAACCTCCAAATCCAGAGAAATGATCAAAAACGAGATGACTCCGTCTATTGTTTGTCGTGAAGGTTTAGCGGTTTCAACCAACGAAATCTTCATCGCCAACTTTTGCTTTTATTACGACGTGGTCCACACGAGCAGCATCGCATGAACGAATACCATTCTAATGCCATTCTATTGTACCGCGCAGAAATATTGCAACGTCGATTGTCTGCACCATACGGGTCGGCTCGAGACGGACTTTGCATGTCCAGATGCGTATGAACATGCTGAAATCGTTGACAGAACGTTGTCTCAGCTCCTATATTCGATATATGTCGAGCGTATATCGATGTGCGTCGATATCGATATTCGCTCTTGGGCCGACGCTTGCCCGTATGACATGATCGCGATTCCGTACTCCGCTCGACGTAAATCTCGATAGGAACCTCGTAACCCGTCGGCCCCGGCCACGAACGCCCACAAGTCCGTGACCGTAAACGGACTCAACGCAGCTGATTCGGTCATTGCAGCTACAACCGCGGTCCTCAATCCCCGTCGTCAATCGATTACGAATTCACGAAATCCTCGACGAAAACAGGTGCCGCTCGATGGATGCTCGACGCGTCGTTCCCCATGAGTTCTTCTCGCCGGATACAGTCGGCCACCGTCGAATTGTCCGCTTTGCCTTTTTTCCGACCCGAATCGATAGGACTGGACGATCTACGCGAAACTCCACCATCCAGCCTTGTCCAGGGTAGACGAAATTGACTGTACCGAAGCGAACGCCGCATGTGACTCGCAGCGGAGACACGGCGCGGAGCTCCAGACTGTGAGCATGTCTGTCTAATGATTCTAGCAGTTTGCAGCGCTCAGTCAGCCGTCGTACGGCCGTATATAGAACTGACAAGGTCCGGGACACTCCTTCGACGGGCGGCCGTCCCGGCGACTTCGGGTCGGACGACTCCACGTCTTCGGCTCAGCTTTCGGTGCACGTCGATGCAGCAGAACCGTCCCGAACCGATCTCAACGCCATGTCGGCGTTGCGACACGCGATTGCCAATCCACCCAAGCGGTGGCCGTCGCGCGGGCATGGCATACGCGTCATACATATGCGCGTAATAATCGCACGGCATACATGGATTTGTTTTGCGAGTGAGAAATACGCTCCTTCATGGCGTGGTCGCTCTTGCGCCGGCCTGACGAAGTCGCTCCATATTCGTACGTTCTCGTGCGGATGGTATGTTCCACAATGGCGGGCGTTGCTGATGCAGCGTCGGCAAACTATGAGAGAAGAGAAAAGCAGAGAGAGGCCGGGCCGACCCTGCCAAGTTTTGTCGACGAACCATATCGCTGGCGGGAATTGCCAATGTGTTGGCATTAACAGCGTACATACAACCGAAGGAGTGGGGTGGGTAAGGGGGTTGTTCATTGTAGTAAAAGGTCGCCAGATAGTGTGGCCAGCCGGAATCCGCAGTCAAACTGACTGGAGCGTGGGCGAACGACATGATCATTACAGCACACCGTCGCCATATATATATATATATATATTGTATCTTTATAAATACCTGGAACCGAAAAGCCGCTTCATATGCGTATCTCAAGAGGGTGATTCAATTAAGCCTGCCAATGGCGATTCTATCTCTCTCTTCTCGCGTCATCATCCCTGAGCAGTTTAAGTAAATAAGCGTGTTTGTTTGCCAGCCACACAAATAGATTTCGCTTGTCGGAGGTGGTTAGTCATAGATACGGCGCCTAAGCTAGAATATACATGATGTTCAGCCGGTAGATGGGTTGTCGTTATAGACAAGTAAGCGGCTAGAATTGATAGGTTCTGCGGGGCGTTTAGGAACCCCGTTGTGTCTAAAATTGCAGACATATCGGTCAAGGTATAGCTATTCAGGGCGGGTCCAAATAAAAATGCTTTTTGTCGTTTTTTTCGTTTTTCTTTTTAAATCTGACCGAAATATTACTCCCCGGTAAATATTGCTGCCGACGGCACTTTAGTACTGCGATCATTTGCTTCGGCTCGACCAGGGCCGACCAGTGGCATATCTGCGGAAACACACTGGCGGACTGTCGTCTGAACTTCCCAAGTGCTCGCGAGTTATAGCGAAAATTCGATCCTCAATTATTTCTAAAAAATCCACGAAAGATACGCCTATATTAAACTCGTCAACGGTTTGAAATTTCTGTCGTAGTAAGTTCATCCTGAAAAGTTACTACTGAATAAACGACAAGTCGTGACGGTCGCGAAGCATTTCTAAACACGAGCATATTCTTAGCAATTCGTAATGCAAAGCAATGCTTAGCGTAATGCATAGCTTCTCAAGCACCGCGCCATCGGCCCTGTCCAAGATTGTGCGATACGGTTGGTAGCCATTTACTGATACATATTTCACCTGATATCCGAGTACGTAGATGGGACGGCCTACAGACAATGGTTTTCTAACGATTGTTTTCTAGCGACGTCTTCCCTTCGCAACGCTTTTAAACGACAAAATGTCTCCACTAACTTCTGTCGCAGGTTCCGTCGAGATTCCCTTTCAAGTGAGCTAAACAATATTACATTCCCGCTGTTGCTCCACATTCACTTATAGCATCTGTCTCCGTTTATGTCAGATTAGCTATTCAACGAAATAATAATGGCTACCCTCAGATTCGCCTATACCGAAGAGAGGTTGGGACGCTGAGAAAAGTGATAGCATTCACACCTCTGCTACTGCCTTATTGCAGGGAACTTCTATCGACTCTTCCGTCGGTGTCCGAGCTTAAGGCCGATTTGTCAACTTATTGCGGAGACCGGACGTTGGGCGTCCGCCGTTCAGCCGAAGCAACCCATGGACATCTTGAACTGCGAGGGGGGCCATCGGCATCGCAGCAGTCAAGACCGACGACCTTCTCCACCTACTTTCCACCGGCAGCCGGAATGGTTTCCGTGTGCGGTCCCCAACAGGCGTCGCAGGCGGGTGAATCGGCCGTTGCGTTTCCTACGGGATCAGATTTCACCACACTGACGAACGGTAGGATATTGACATGTGTGTTACATATGACCAATGTTAATAAAATCGCTTTGAAAGAATAATAGTAACTATAAAACACTGGACGTAGGTCAGCTAGCTAGATTCAAGCACGTCTTAAGAAAATAATTAAAAAACCCTTAGAGAAAGAAAATCTTTTTGCCGGTCAAATACCTGGTAGAGTTAAGGTAACGGCGTTCTGCGGCGACTTCTAATTAGACACATGTATCTAAGTTTTGCATATCACCAACAATGTCTGATAGCTGCGCACTTTGTTCGAGGTTTTAGATATCCATATCGATGAACCTACTCACGCATCCATAGATCACTCGTGAAAGGTCATTCATGAAACCTTATTTCCTTCAATATTTATATCTATTATCGTGCTCGTCATTACCTTCGCTATTAGCAATAGCAATTTCTCGAACACTGAGTCAATTTTCTTGTTCCTCTACTTACTCTAGCTTCGAGCAGCCAGGCAACAACTCCGATAGCCGACCAATACACTCGCCACCAGTACTACAACGGCAATGGCATCCCTGACCAGGTCGGCAACACCGCCGAAGTCCAACTTTACACTCATACCCAGCACCATCAGCTATCTACGCCATACAGTGAGCTTCATCAGACCCAGAGCCTTGGTCAGGGCCAGCTCTACCCGGAGGCGACGCCTCCGCCTCCGTCGTACTCCTCAGCGGTGTACCCCACCGCCGCGTCCTGCGATGCCTACTACCAAGACGTATACAGCCCGTCGGGACGACAATCGACGTCCTGCATACCCTCCGATCTCCAGCAGGTCACACCGACGATCCAGGACCTTGGCACCTCAATACCCAGCGTGCCTCCCCCAGTGACACCGGTCACGCATGTTGTCGAATCACCGGCAGTAAAAGCGACCTCGCAACCGTCTCCAGCTTCGAGAGACTACTATTCCTCTAGCGGCGTACGTGTCGCTGCGGATACGTCGGGCAAGGTCATCCTCGAGGACATTGGCGCCGCAAGCGGAGTTCGGGGAAGAACCGGTCGAGGTGCAGGTGTCCAGACCTCCGCAATGCCGTACGACGCCAAGCAAACTTCGACAGCCGTGGGCTTTGACTCGCAATCGGCTCCACTGACCGCAGACGGACCTACTTATGGAGCATGTTTTACATCGACACAGTCCTCCGCACTTGCCCACCATCCGTCGGCTGAGACGAACGGTACGTATAGCTGTGTCGACACTGTGCTGGCCACAACGGGCAATCCGCCGACCCATAGTCAGAAATCGATGGGTCTGTGCAGTGGAGTGCAATCAACCGCCAGTCAGGCCACAAGCCAGGTCTCGCAACCCACGAACGACCTCTACCCGGACAGCTATCAATATACCCAGAGCGGCGAAGGCCACAAAGAGGCCTACCAGTGCCATTACATGCCGAGAAGATCGCAGCCGGCGCCAAGCTACAGCCACCATGGCCACGACGGACATCAATACCACCATCATCATTATCAACCTCATCAATCAACGCATCAATCACATCAGCAGTACGACCAATCACTTCCCAACACCCAACCCGATTATCGCCATGGGACTATCCCAGCACAAGGTCATGCGTCGAATGTCGTCCATCCACACACATATCTCGCGACCGGTGAGCTTTCAGCGACCCTCGCCTCGAGTAGCTCTGCCAGCTACCCCCGGCAATACCACGCGGAGTACCACGGCGACGCTGAGCAGGCCGGCGACGTCTACCAGAACGGTTCAACCTACCAGGTCTATCAGGACGGCTCGCCCGCAGTCCCCAATCAGCAGCAGCACCATTTGGCCTCAGCGGCGGCCCATACTATCGCTGGCAGCAGCGCCGCTCAGATGTTCCACGACGCCCTGGAATACATCGCCCCGGAGGTCGTTCAGGAAAGCCGTGACGGCCTGTTCAATCCGATCGCCGCCCTAACGGACACGCTGCTAGAAAACAACTTCGACATGTCGTTGCCGCCAGGCTACGCCGAGACCTGTGACACGATCGCACCCGACGCGGTCCAGCCGTACAGCGAAATCGACGCCAAACAGGACCAGCCGAGGAAGGCGGCTAAGGCCAGCGAGACTCAGAGAAAGCGTGACAAGAAACTTCTTGAGGTCATTAAAGTTTACCGGTGCAAGGCCTGCGGCTTCAGAAGCAGCGATAAACTGAAGGTGAGTATTCCGGCAGCGAGGGAGAGAAAATTACGAAGCCCTAGTCCGACAATTCCCCTCAAGCAGAACTGCTCAGGAAGGATATTCGAATTGTCACGAACCAAGCGTTGTCCTTGTAACAACCTGTAGCTCGATAGGATTGTCGAGATCATGACGCTTACGGTCATAAAAAAGACAATCCGATTATTGACGTATGCTCGGGTCACGTTTTGACTCTTCTTCGTGCCCGACTCTACGTAGATCCACCTCTCTCCGACCCCAACAGGATCGTTATCGTCATCGTACGGCAAGAAAACCGAATTGTCTAACCTCTGTCGTTCCGTATGAGGATAAATTGGCTTGGTTAATGCAGAGTTGGTGAACTCATTAATGGAGAACGTAAACAAACAGCCCTCTAGCACAACTATTAGCCTGTCCCCTAATCCTAGGTGGCGTTTATTATTAGTAAAGCAACAAAGACATCGCGCTTACACGCAAACAGATTCGCTTGTTGCAACGTACTTGTTCATACATCCCACACCGCGAATATAGAACGTTCTCGATACGCGAAAACCGCTTGTAGAGTTGTTTGTCCACGATGATATCTGTCATCGTCTACGGTATTGGTAACAATTATTTTCTACTGAGTTCGCAGGGCTACCGAGACATGCGATGTGCAAAATGACGAGTATCTCTCTCGGTGATCATGCTTGGGGTCAAACCACATATTAGTAACATTATTACAACGGTTCTGTTTTGGCTCGGTATAACCACAGCAGCATTCTCTATTCACCCTTCGGGTTTTTGGTCAACTCGTGTAAAGAGAGCTGAGCTGGCGTCTGTCGGGCATGGCCAATATCGTCACCGTATTTAGGGAAGGCTCGCCAGCCATATTTTGTGACCTCATGAGCATTTCGGCGGTTGGCGCAGGCCAGTATTGCGTTGTCAACATGGACAGCCGCGATCTCTCCCCGTGTGGTCTGCCTACGTGTCAATCTTCAATTGACTGATGAGTGGCTATGGCAGATTATTAGCAAACTGAAGGGCTCTTTGTGGATATAACCCTCGTGGTCGGCGGTACAAGTCGTGTCTTAGCCTTGTAGAGATGTGTCATTTTTAGCTGATATATTCGCTCACCTTAGGGACATGTTAACTGTGCGTCAAAAACGGTGAACGTAGATGTGGAGCGTCCTCCAGAACTCACCATAGAATGGGGTATTAATAGAAAGAGTTCATGTTTCTTTCGCGAGAGATTTTGTTCCGGTGGGCTGGCGCGACGCATATCAGCGACAGGCGGCCGATCCCTGCTGTGTAGTTGGCTGTCGTATAAAAACAAGGAACGATAGAGTACAGATTAAGAAAACAAATATAGAAAATGGACCTCCTGGGTGTCAGTGAGAATTACATAGAGCGTGGTGTAGGTGACTTGAGGGGTTGAAAAATAGATACTTTTGCCGGTTCTTAATTATTGTTCCTTTTACTGGGCTGCTTTTCTCTGAGGTAGATTCGTATTGAGAGTTAAAGTGCGCGAGTGAACACAACGTTAAAACATTAGAAAGATTTTTGAGGCCTATCCTAAAGTGTCTGCAGCCAAAAAGGTAACTTATTATGCTTGCATTGCGGACATTTTTTTTATCGTTTTTCGTGGTGGGCCTGACTGTTGTACTTCGCTTTAAGGCACTTTCCGGTGCTATTTCTATGAGCGATATTTGTCTAAGCTGGAGGACTCGACGAATTTATCTTTCCCAATTTACTTTTTGCTTGTAAACATGCGGTTGGTGGTCATACATTTCTTAAACGAATATTAGGCTGCAACCATACTAGCCAAAAATTGACGAGTATAGAAACAAGCGTTAACAGGAGACCACAGAATTCAGAGCCTGTTCGTTCTCGAAAATACTAACAATGCTAATTCGACTTACTGCAAAATACTTCAATAATACTTCCTCAAGTACTTCAGGATGAAAAATTACTTTTGATAATCACAGAGCCTGTGCGTATAGCCGGTCAGTGACAAAGACATGAAAATACTTAACCACCCGCACTTCGTTCGGAAGTGCTGACCTAAACTTCGACATTACTTTACAGGCACTTCGGCACACAATTGAGTCACACAGCCGACCGAAGCTCAATCGGCAGGCGAGGTTCGCCTGCGGAGCATGCCATCTGCATTTTGCCACGCTGGATTCGTGCTGCGAGCACATCGGCTCCAAACACCCAACGATCGCCACTGCTGTTCTAAAAGACGGCAAGCTCTTCAAGCAGGTGCTGATCCACGCGGAGAAAAAGGCGGCCAAACCGTCTGGGGGGGCCGCGACTCCCGAGGGCCCTCAGTCGAAGAATGGTCGGCAAGAAGCCGAAGCTCAGGCGCATAAAATCGCTTGGAAGAGAAAAATTGACCGCGAGCAAGGACAATACGTGTGAGTTGAAGGGAGAGGGCAAACATTGCACCGAAATTTTTTGTCGGTGTTTCTTTCTGCCTGGAATCCCGTGAAAGCATCCTAAAGATACATTAGTATACGCATGCAGTTGCAAGTCATTCTATCTGTTTACGTGAGATTTGCATATGTTACCTCTTCGTGAGAAAACAATCCGTTTTTGCATCACCCCACCAGCCCCCGGTTCCTGTACGGGCGACACACAATAGGCAGGATATACACTTTGCCTACTAACAGCAAGATATTGATTGTTCTCTCCATACTCAATCGGGTTCCGATCATCGTGAAGGTGTCAGCTGAAAGGCTGCACGATGCGCTTTCGCCTGGAGGAAAGTCATCGCTACCATCTCCGTTGCCATCTGCCGCACCCGTCAGAACTGGAGCGATTTCAGTGTCCCATCGGCGAATGCCGACTCGGATGCAGGCGCTGGGCAACAATGGCCAACCATCTATGGAACTCGCATCGGGTAGACCTCGAGCTGCAGGCCTGCAATCGTTGCGACTTCAAGTTTGTGTTTTCACTTCCAAAGCCGACGTCCGTGAGCTATTGCTAGCCCGTGCATGCACTGCGGCACCATGTGGCTTCGGTGAATGGCTCCAGACTCGCGAAACTAGACGGCGCGTGCCTTGAGACCTATAACATATATGCATATAGTTTAAATAAGTTTGTATAGGAGCGTACAGACACAGCGATTAAGTTACATGTGACTTCTTCCTTGGGATAGGTCCCTCTTTGGCATCACGAAAAAATATCGTACGTCTCACGCGATCTTCTGCCGTTTTCAGAACATACAGCCTGGCGAATCTGGAGAAAGTGCACAAGCTCGTGCACAGCGAAGAGAAGCAATTCGCCTGCGAACAGTGCCAATCTCACTTTCGCACCAACAAACAACTGAAGAACCACCGCTATACCCAACATTCGCACAAGGTTCGACGGCTGAAGACACTGGCATGCCCTCATTGCCGCCAAGAGATGTTGAAGAAGAATCTCGGTGCTCACATCCGTCAGGTTCACGAAGGCCGAGTAACGGAGCGGCATTGTCCCAACTGCGACTTCAAGACGACGAGCATAGCCGAGCTCAAGGCACACCTCAGGTAAATCGTTGGAATCGTACAGAAAAAATGAAGAAAAAGGGAGACTGTATCAGTGCCCACGTGTAAGGTCGCCCAATAATAGCAGCGGATGGATTAATGGGGTGTGAGAAATGCAAAAGGCTTAAGCTGAAATATTTACATGCTGATTTTTGGCGAGTGAGTAATTTTTGGACTTGAGCGTCAGAGTCCCACTCAAGTAGAGGTGCATGTACGTATGTTATGTTAACGGCGATGGTGCTTTCACTGCCATTGACAGTACTTTTACCAACTAGGATTCCGGTATTATTGGGTTAATTTTTTAACCCGGATGAACTTACTACCTATTCTAAGAAAAAACTGTTTCGTAATATTCCTGTGTTCACTTCAGTCATGAGATAGTTGTGTTTGTACTAGTAATACGTATATGCAAGGTTAGTAGAAAGCGATAACACAAGATTTCTTCATTAATAAATGTTTGTTCCACAGTTCGGTGCATCGAAACGAATCCGCCGTCCACTGCTGCCACCAGTGCGGCTTCCTGACGCATGACTACAACGTCCATCGCAAGCACGCACTACAGCATTCGGCTGACAAACCATATAAATGTGCGTTTTGTCCCTACGCGTCGATCCAGGCCTCGACGTATAAAACCCACCTGCGGAAGGCGCATCCGGAGAAGGCGCGTGAACTGATCGCGCGATGTCCACATTGCCCATTTGATAGTATCAGCACGAGCCGCTTGCAGCAGCACATCAGTAGGTGCCACAATTCTAGTAACAACAGTAACAACAACAATAATAACAACAGTGGCGGCAATATGATCAGCAATCCAGTTCATAGTAAGGGAGGCAAGGGAGGTGGAAATTCCGGCATTACACCTGCGCTATCCGGTGCCCATCTAAAAAATGAGAAAATCACCTTCCTGGAGAGGTAGTATGATGGACCTAGTTCTACGAAATATTGGTGCTAAGCAAGTATGGTACGACGCATAAGTCCGTTCCATTGTGTATGGACAATTTCTAGTCTTAAGTACCCGTGGAGAAAAATGATTCAACTGTTTGTAAAAATAATAATTTATTAGCATTGATACGGCAAGCAAAACGGCGACACGTATCATGCGTTTGTTTGAAAAGTTAAGTTAATCGTCATGTTGTACATGCGAATAGGTGCATAGTGGATAATGTAAATAACTTAGTTTTTTGTAATAAAAGAGTGGTTTGCGAACTATTTTTGTAAAATAGCATATGTTCATATACTTAATCTGCAGATAAGATGTATACATTGCTCGTACGAAATGTGTGCGTTTCTAAAAAATGAACTGGCAACCAATCTTACATGTAAAATACAGAACGCCCTGTCCTTTTTTTTAATCATCTCATTTTTCGATTAGTTCAGCTTATCTCTGTTTGTATATGGCACGGTCTTCGAAAAAATGGGGTGGAAGTGGCCTACGCGTTGTCAATTGACGCGCCATATTATTTTTTTTTAAATGCGTTATTTTTGGGCTCGACAAGCGCCATTTACGCCGACTTCAGCGTCACTTTTTAAGCTTGTGGAAACGGGCGCTAAAACGTATGTCAGAAACTTCTCTAAAAGTTCAAGTCATTTAACTACGCAGGTTGAAGTTCTTCTCGTAAACAAAGAAACTCAAGTTGGAAGATGAGCCAGGTAGGTAAATTCCATGGTAAACGCATGATGTTAATTGACATCTACGTAAGACGATGTACGAGGTGTGGGACGCATCTCAAACCAAAATTCGTCCGTATTTGCATGATAACAAGGTCGTGCTTAGTCTTCATTGAGGCGCCGACTACAGATAAAGCGGCTCTATGTATAAAACGAGGAGGGTCTCCGGAAAATTATGTTTTTTCATGCAGGATATTGCGTGATCAGGATTTTTTTCGAATCGGCCCAAACCGCGGTAGAATCTTCCCGATATGCAGGTAATATTTTCTAAAAAAGAGTCAGATATCTTGCCTGAACCTTGGCGAGAGATCATTGAAATGCTGGTAAAAGGTGCGGCCAGATAGGCACATATTACAATATTATTATTGCATTATATATAATTATATAATATCTTAGTATTATTATTATTAATAGATTAGTAATATTATAATATTATTGAACGCAAATGTTTGCTTAGGTCACCAGATAGCAACGTGATGGAAACGAATTGTTTCTACCTAAGCATAACAAGTCCGCCGATGTAAATATTTCAGTGCACATGGAGCTCGCCGCAATTAATACCGTGTCTCTGAAAAAATTTTAAAACACAAAGTTCTAACTGGAAGATCGGATTTACATGCGATTTACTACGCGAAGATGCTTACTCGTCCTCGTTGTATCAAACATATTTATTTTACATCTATACAGATTGTGTTACATTATTTACACGGATGTCCACATTATTTCTTCACACCCATTCGTGTGAGATTCATACCAATGCTAAGAAACACATCATCCACAGTATCATGCGTCTGTGCGCATGATTCGGAAGCCGAAAAAGCGCACGCACAACGAAGATAACTCAAGCTCTCTGTGAGCAGCTGGCCGCGCGGCACAGCTCAAACAAACCTTGGGAAAAATCGAACTGAATTTATACTTGAAACGAACAATGTTCAGTTCCAGCTAGAGATTCATTAAAGCAGCAGATACTGAATTAAGGTTCCACTTTAGTTCATTCGAAAAGTTCCTGGCCATTTAAGATGCAAAACAAAATTCGATTTATCAACTGCGTGTAAGCGTGTAACCTCTCTTCCCACTCCTCTTTCATCTTAGGAATCGGTGGTTTTAAGGCGCCCACTAAGTCAACAAGCACAAGGTCATATGTGTCCGTTTAGAGTTCGACTGTCATCCTTAAAAATGTCCTTGAGGGATCGAACCGCGTTTTCAACAGTAGTCTTCTATTCATCGTCTATATACACACTATTTAATATATACAGATTACCGGCTGGCGGTATTGCTTGAATCCAATGTTTCACTTATACGATAGCAATGTCACGGCTCCCCTTAAAAACACGGATCAACAGTGACAAGCTAAGAGGCTTATTGGTACTCTAACACTGCGTATGACAACGAGAATTCGCTATGGAACAACACCTATTTAAGTGTTTTTCAAAACACAAGGGAAACTCTTGTTGCTCGGGTCGGTCCTGTTGCAGATCTTGAAATAAAGGCAATAATTTAAAGGTAATGGTGGCGGTCACCTAAACATTTAACTTCTTCGGTTTTCGGAAAATTGTGCGAGAAGCAATCCGGAGCTCAAGGTGGTTAATACTCCTCACAGGACACATTTAGCCAGTAGATCTGTAACGCTCGGCGTTTGTCCATTGTAATCTCAAATTAGACATTCTTCTCGGGCTGATGCTCCATGCCGACTAGAATGTTTACCAGATATTCACAACTGCGACGTTAAGAACCACACAAATTATTTAAATGAGTTGTGTTTTGTTAAGTCAGCACTCGTCTTCTTCCATAAGCGAAAAAGCAGTCAGTTACGACGTCCGCGATGAACCGACGGCACCGACATGATCTTAATAAACGCAGACCAAAGGCGCTTTAGACAAGTAACGACGAAACACCACAAGAACGCTATTCCCGATGTCGGGCTTACCTTGCATGCCTTCAAATCTGAACTCAAATCAAAATTGAAGATCAAAATTGAAGCAGCGAGAGTTAGAAAACGAACATCCTCTGTCTCGCCCTAAATTACGTCACTATGTCTTACATGTAAATTTCCCAAGGAGCAACGTACCCTAACTGCCTGTATCTGTCCGGGTCGCTTTTTGAGGTTTGCCTTTTCCCCATTTGAGCCCGCTGCTCATCGGAACCGCTGTTCGCAACGTCTATGCATATATAAAGGCACACAAGTGCACATCAAACGCCGTACGGCTGCTGCTGCTTCAATGCGCAGTCCCATGGCAAATTCCACAGTACACAGGTAAGCGCATTTTCTTAGTGTCTCTGTCATTACGACGCGTTTCGTAGAACATCCGTCGTCCTTAGCCCAGTTTGTTTCCTGTCATTAGCTAAAAGCAGCAGCTTGATAATCTGTGCAATGTCAACGGCGTATGGATAGACCACATGGTAGCGTGGTGCGGTGCGCAAGCCGCGTCTATTGCATCATGTTGAGGTACTTCTCGGCAATAACCCGCGCCGCGCTCCGGTCCTCTGCGGCACATCGCGCGTTGAAAAGAATCTCCTGAAGTTCGTAGTCATTCACCTTTAGAGCGAACTGCTGGAGACGTCGCAGCTCAAGCAAGGCTCCCTGATATGAGGAAATCGCCGGAGCCAACGCTAGCGTGTCTTCGCTGTGACCCACGCCGAAGAGATTGCCTGCAATGGCCAAGCAGAAACAAGTGGCGGGCAAATTCACATGCCGTTTTTCCTTACGACGTTGTCTGTTGTGGCGTGAGTGAGAGCACATGAGTATAGAAAGGCGAGTATAGATGACCATGGACGGTTCTAGAAGTGATGCTTTCAAAATGAATTAATGATACTGTGTGCTGCTAACAGACTCTGGATTCGTAGCCTCTGATAGGCTACTTTTCTAGCCGGAAACGAAAGCAGAACTCCGCCCTCGTGTGTACCCTATACGTGCAGTCATACTCTAGCTAATGACCATACCTGCATCACTAGCTAGAGTATAATTGGAGCTAGATTATCTCTGGGGCTAAGCGGCATCCGGGCGCGTGCGAAACCAGCGCTCGCATTGCCTGATCGGTTCAAAACTGGACAGAAATATGTTCAGCACGAACATATTTCTGTCCCGACAAGTTCCCGAAGTGCGAACTCACCGTATTCGTCAGTGAGGCCACCCGACACAGCATAACAGCCATAGCCGCCGGCAAGATGGTGATTCGTTTCGGAATAACCACCTTGTTCAACTACTCTTTCGAGCTCCACGTAGTCCCTGGCGAGCTCTGGTCCGCTTTCGCCGGAGTACACCCCAACGAGCCGCTGCAACTCGCGGAGCTCCTCAGCAACGTCTGTCTCGCGTGTTAGGTTGTCGAATGAGTTCTGTCGAGCAAACCGATTGAAGAACATTATCAATGGTTTGCTCGAAGGTCTTTGTACAGAGGCCGATATCGCCAAACAAATGCGGTTTAGTTCTAAAGATGACAAATTACCACCTTTTTAATTAACGTCTCTGTTTTAGTTGGTATAAGAACTGGCTATAGTTTACGTGTGGATGAAAACGGTAGCCAAAAGAAATAAGCTGTACGCTGGTGTCTCATAGGTACATATATTTGAGACGAACAATTGATTCGTACGAACCTGCAGATAAACAGGGAACCCGGCTTTGTAAAAAGCCTTCCGTATACTAACTTCCAGTATGTTAACGTGCCACACCCGCGAGATGTACTGAAGAGCGTCGACCAAGGAAATCGCTTGGGGCCCTCCATTGGCAATCATGTTTCGCAGGGCGAGTATACGGTAGCTTAGCTTGAAGCGATGAAACACTCCTTGCTGCATCGGCTGAAGAGCCATCAGAAACACACGGTATGTAGTCACGCAAATTGTGATTATATGGGATCACAACAATAAGATCTTATCGTTTGGCGAACGAAATATCTTTTAGCAAACCTATGTAATAATAATAATAATAATAATAATAATAATAATAATAATAATAATAATAATAATAATAATTATTA
>MNPL01020039.1:16981-31067 GCA_002081605.1 Tropilaelaps mercedesae
GCTAGAAAAATCAGGCGGCCACAAGGAACTGCGGAGAAACTCACCAAGTACAGATTTGAAAGCCGAAGTAGGTTGCGAACATGGCTTCGGTCATCATTAAATTTTGCCAATCACAGGACTAACGATATGTCGCTGTCAATCGTGTGCGCTGTAGGTGACTGACACTGCGCATTAGATACTCCATCCTCTATGATCCTTTATAGGCGATACTTTGGATCCCAATAATCCTTTAAATTCCGTTATATTATCAAACAGTCTTTAAGTGCTATGAAATATTTCACAACGCTAAGCGTACTACCTTAACGCAAATGAAGGTATTCGGCCAATATTAGATTGGTCACTAAATATAAAAGCGGTGCATGTACCATAATAGAAAACAGCCAAGCAAAGTAAAAACAAAAACCGACGCACCTCAAACCATTCAGCCATTCTCCCGTGGAGATTATCTGTGTCAATACACGTAATGGTTTCCAAACACAGCTTCTAAAAATGCGTCCTCTGTTTCGCTAGAAAGCAAGGTCCACCTAGTCTTATGGAAAACGGTGCTTTCCTTGTTTTAGGTGCTGGCACCAGCGTAAACCTGGTTTAAGCATCTATAATATTCGAATCTGTATGGAAGATAGGTAGGTTTATGTCTTTGCATTACGCCACTTTGGTCTCTTGGGACAGTGCATTAGAATGGGACATTAAACGTATAAGCGTGCTACGCATCAGCACACACGAGTCACGCACACAGGAACTCAGCCGTGTAAAGTCCATTTGCTACAGTCATGTGTGTACCTATACGAAAGGCTACGACGTGCTGCCATGAAACCCCACTCAGCAGTTTGTATTGCTTTTACCTGGCATCTCCTACGACTTCTATGCTGTCGAGGAAGATTTTGTAATACCAGAAAAATGTGCATACGTGATCAATCCTGCTGCTTTTCCTTAACAGTAACTTAGAGCTCATATGATAATATTATTGCGAATATGACTATAGCAGTACCTCACGCGCCGTGGACGGCAAATGTAAGAGGGGCTGCAAACGTCAGGTATAAGGTATCATAACTCAGAGTATTATGCGCAATTTTAATTCAGTTTTATACTGCTGAAATGAAACAAGTCTTAGTAGCCTTGATGAGAAGATATATTTTAGCAGGAACAAGTAAAAATACAGGGTCAGTTTCTTCTCCACTCGATCCAATTCCGCTGCGGGCTATGGGATTGTTATAGTGATCCAACTTGCCACGAAAATTCATACGATAACACGTGCATATTTTGGTTTTCTGAAAATCCGTTCGAGCATTGTGAGCGCTCATATTGTGTTAAAGAAGAAAGTTATTCTACACATAGGCCCGGTCTCAGCTTCAGATATAATAGTGGATGCATATTATATAAGTTATCGCCTTATAAAGAGACCTCGTCGATTACATCCATGCTCAGGGTGAATCCCTAATTTATGATTTCAAGCTACTCTGCCTTAAACAGATTTCATCATTTATACAAGGTGTAAATAGCGTCACAGTCGTTTAGCGTAAATCATGATTAGTCGTCCAAATCTTTTATTTCAGCAAGAAGTCATTAAATGAATATGCATGAATGTATATGCGGTATTTATTTAGAGAAGTTTTTAATAGACCTGCTTAGAAAAAACGCCATTCAGTTTGGTAGGGGCATCAATGACAGTCTTCGAGATAGGCTAACTATGCACTTTTTCGTTAAAGGGAAATTGCATTTAAAGGTAAACACAACGGATGCGGCGCTCGCGAAACATAACGGGCATATACGTAAATTCTCTTATTGGAATTTTGTTGTTTCAAAACAACACATCATATTACCATGCGCCTAGGACATGTTTGAAAATCGAGACTTAACAATATACAGGTAGTGCAAATTGATACGTATTTTCATTTGAATTTATCAGAGGTAATTTTCACGGTGAGGCCTCAGTCAACCGAAAATGTCGTCTAACTTTAATTAATCACGTGCCATTCATTTAATTCAACCCGCCGAGGTGGCTAGCATACGCCAATATGCTGTGATTGAACACTTGTTGTTGTTCAACTTCCCGTCGCTGAATCTATTCCTTTCAATCGCCCTTTCCAATTTCTGAAATATCGTATCCGCTTTGCTGTATCTACTTACTGAAATTGAGGTCTTGCTCGTTTCGTCGATGCGAGCGCGTACTGCCAAGGGTCGAGGATCGACGCCTCTATTTTTCTCTTGGAGAAAGATCTTTGGCCTTTTGCGCCAAAACAGTACCACAGTAGGTAGCTAGTCAAGAATTTTCTCTCAGGGAGATGCTGTTAGGAAAAGGGCTTTAGCTATTTTTAAGGTGGCCCGCTTCGCAGTCATGTTGGCGTCGTCCCATTGGTTTGGGTTGGTGGGACAGAACCCGCACCTATCGGCGGTTGAAAACTGTAAAATGAGAAAATATGAACGTAAATGTTAGTCAGCGAGTAAAAAAGTGACAATTATTTTTTATTAGGAGGTACTTATGGATGGTACTTATGGATTCTACGTATTAAACTGAATTATCATATTTAGGACTCTAAAACTATATGACAAAGCTTTATCTTTAGTATGCTTAAGGTGTAGTCATCTGCTAGCTGAATAAAGCCTTTTTTTTATATAATTTATCTTTAGCCCTGACTACAAGACTTTTTACGGGAGGTCCTTACTCCTCTTTAAATTAGTGTTTAGAAGATTACCGTCGAATGTGCATTCTATAACTTTGACGCACAAATTAGGTTCTCCGGTCTTCTACTTTTAAACTGGGTCATTTAGTTTCAAATTTAACGTGGATGTCCAAGGTTTAAGTTAAGTGCAATAAAGAAGCACCTACAATGAGTTCAAGGTATATGCCACTAAAAAAACAAAAACAAGTAAAAACCTGAGTTTAGTCAGTTTGCTGACAATAAAGTATTGCCGCAGTTCGTTTCGAGCAAAAGCAATAGCCGAGAGTTTTGCTTCCAATAAGTGCTTTAACTCTTTTGTTTTGGTCGTTGGTCAGGAAGCCCAGCTAAAATAAGTTGCAATTGGGTCACGTCATATAGCTGTACATGAAAGAACACAAGTCGTCGTGAAGATGATCGAACGCTGCAAAGTACATATCACACGACGAAACAAATAAGACGGTGCAGCATAGGCCTCTCAGATAACACAGAGATGAGAAAAGCGGAATATTTATGCAGGTGGTAGCCAGCCAAAGCGCGTACGGGCGAAAAACTTGATGTGGAAAGACTGTAGTAGCCTTTAAAAAAGGCAAGTACAGCAGCGACTAAGAAAACAAAGCCATTTATACAAAATACACCGTGAAGATAGATGACCGAACCAGCAAAAGAATCTACGAAACAAGAGTCATAACAAAGCACAAGATACAGCTGATAATTGTGTTTAAACATGGAAAAATAGTAGGCATATAAAAACATGATATAATCAAAATAATTGTGAAAGAATTATTATAACGCTCGACTAAATGCGTTGACTGAAAATCAAGCATAATGTAAATCCTGTACATGTGCAGAATACTGTGGATACGTTTCAATCATGATACTAGTGATTTCGATGTTATTAATGCAATCAGGTTTGTAGCGTTCTATATTTCAGAGTAACTCGTTTACTTCGCATATCAGGCCAATGCAAATATATATATATATATATATATATAAATTGCACTTGACCTGCACTAACGAAGGAGTATGATGAAAACGAATCCAGGGCGTCTTTTGTACGTCTTTTGTTTTGTTCTTGATTTCACTTTCCTCACAGTCGTTCTTCTCTGCATTTCAGTGGTTAGGTATTGCTATCGACGAAGCTATAAGCTTAATCTTTATAATAGGAGTCTTTTTAATAATCTTCTTGTAGTAACTTTGTACGCCTCAAGATTAGTAAGGAAGTCTTAGTCAATGACTGCACTGGATACCGGGAAAAGATTTTCCCAAGTCGAAAAAGGGAAAGAACAAGAACTTTTTCTTGTACTATTCCCACGAGAGAAGACTCCCACGGTGGCACGGCGCCAGCTGCCCATAGTAGCACTATTTTGGCGTGAAGAGCCGAAGATCTCCCTTCGAAAGACTGGCCTATGAGGAATATCAACAACAACCTCGTGAAGACCAACATAATTAATTGAGTCAGCCATGCATGACAAAGGAAAACACATTTAAAGATTGACAATATACAAGAGTATCCGCCCTGATGGCATCTGTAACACGATAGAATATCACCGAAAACAGCACATTTGCTTATAGACTACATGGTATACTTATCTACGTGTTGTTTCTTGCAGGATGGCAATTGAGAAAATCCTAAAGTCAATAAAACTACTGGTCGTCATATTGGGATTCGTCTTTTGTTTGTTTATCCAGAATTATTTTTGAGGGTTTAGTAGTCCCTTTTATTATAATAGAAGATAAAAATGTAAATTTGATGGCAAGTTTCTTAGCCAGGAGCTATACAAAATTCTTCTTTTCGGGAACCGCCTATTATGTTATAGATGACGTAACGCGTCCATTATTCTATCTAATATGGCTCTCGCGTACCTGCATTGATCGCATCGCATTCTAACTGTAGAGGCTTTTTGAAGATCTATCCGGCCGTTTAGTGCACTCCGCTCTTTTACGATCATTATCTGATCGTAGTCACTATAAGGGATAAGTCTTGTTTTGTTCAAGCAATCTACCAAAGGCCTGCACGCTTACAAAATGACATGATAATAATGGTATTGGTAAGTTCATAGATCATGTTAGCTACGGCAGCTAGTTCATTTTCCGACACCGATAATACAGACTTTGCCTTTGAGACCTGTTACAATGTGCTTTATCAATTCCGAGAACCCACCGCATCATGCGAAATTTTAATTCTCTGCAAGCATTCACAGACGCTGGGTGTTCACGCCACCGTGTATCGAACTCACTCGAGATTACGTTGACTTGTGTTGTAATGCTTAATTATTTCCTACGCGAGGCATTAAGCTTGGCGAAACTGCAGTTTCGCGAATAAACGCCAATTAATTTAATTGTCTAGAGTATTCTAATATGCGTAAAATGAGTAACACAATAAAGCCACTTTTGCCTGAAATTTTAAGTCCTGTTAAACACAAGTCAAAAAGGGTAAATTATCAAAGGAAGGTGTAAGGACCATTTATTTAGGGAGCGAACGTTACATCGAAACAGTCCTGGATGTGGTTATAGTGGAGTGGTTGATTTCCGAATGCACGTCGCTAAAAATAGGCTCTGAAATAGCAACGTGCGCGATGTCTGGCGATTATAAACCTTTGTTCTATCGATGGTATTTGTGAAAATGGGCATTGTTGCAACGCCTTACTCCGCAGTAGAGCAGACGATATGTTCTTTCTGGCTGTAGTATCCATCGTTGATTGCTTTCTAGTGCAGGAAGGATGCAAACAATCTCTAACATGCTAAAAATCCTTCACAATGGCCAACAACTGATATCACATAATATCGGCAGAACGGTAGGCACTAATAATCAGCTACCTCCATTGCAATCAAATATCTAAGGCAGTAGGCTTTTTTGAATACTACATGTTCGTCTCGCGGATTAGTCCGGAAAGCTAAATTGAGCAGAAAGATATACACTCATATGTGCCTTGATGGCAAACTAAAGGAGGTATGGCAAATTAAAGGAGCCGCAAATGGATGCTAGGACTGCTGACATTTAAATCCCAATCTTGCACAACGTGCGTACAACATAGTCCCAGCAGGAGAATTCCGCTTACTGAGTGAATCAGGGAATCTGGAAACGTGCACAGAAGGAATGTTCTGACATAGGTGCTGCAATGTAAATTCCATATATGTCAAAACGTTGATATCTGAATACATCACATTTAAGCGAGCGGTTTTCTCTCAGTTGTTGCATGCCTTGTGCGATGCCCACTCAAAATGGGGGAAAACTACCCCACCAGCCCGCCTTTCCAGACCGTGTAAGATTAGCGTTTCACTGGAGACGGGTCTTTTTTCATTATTAAGTAGAAGTCCTGCGTCTCGCGTGACCGGGTGTGAACTTCCACCGGCTTCGGGCCATCGGCCCTAATCTGATTAAGCATTCTATGGCGGCAAGTACGACACTCACGAATAAACAAGAACGTGTACGACGCGAGGGCTGATGACTCAAGACGATACCTTTCCAAGCTTCGGAGACCTAGACGATTTCTAAGGTGGTCATGGCGACTGTGGTTTGTGTTTCCGTCTCAAGGCACAACTTTACTAGCTTTTCGGTTTTTGAAAATTTGCCAGCTCAAAATTTGTTATTTGACGTGGAATGTCGTTTTCTTAATTCAATGCACATTACTAATTTATAAAATCATCTTTCTTGCCATCTACGTTCCCCAAACTCATTTAGAAGCTTTCGGTTTCTTTTAACGTGAGTGCGGCCCGGGGTAACTGTGAGCCTAGTTGCATTGCTATGTTTATGACGTGCGTGCTTCGTGAACGTGTCAGGTGTAGCTTGACTCACCAACTGAGTCTTACAGCGTTGCCGCGGAGTTGTCGCAAGCTGTTGCATAAATCCGACAGCTTCCTTAATGCTATAAAGATTATCTCAAACGCCCAACTGCTAACTGGATACGCTTTTCTTCGAGGTGCTGTAAAATGTTTCTATGTCGTCATAGACACGTACAGACGCACACGTAGAAACATGTGTTATATTATATTCTATTTTATCCTGACTAGTATTTGAAACATAAGAGGGAGGTCCCTCACTTTAGCATCGTTCCATAACAAAAATGCCTTTGTAAAAATTACTAAGATGTGCAGAGCAAAACTGAATGAATGAAAACTGAGTTACGCTATGATCTCTAGATAATCCTCACACAATATTAACGTCCATATAGTATATCAAAAACCTCCTCGGTTGCCAAATTCCGTTTCTGCTTTTTAATAAATTGTGCACGTGTGCATTCTTTAGTCCATGCCCCATCGGTCAAGTGTCGTTGCTCAAAAAAGAATCGTATACCCCCCATATTTCCAGTGATAGTTTCGGAGAATGCTTATCTCTCCTTAATATGATTAAATAAAATTCAAGTGAAATTTTATACGTGTGTTGGGAATAAATAGAACACCTTTTAGCTACAGGGCGGTAGTCGATTACGTCAATGGCTGGTTAACCTTCATTGCAAAATAACAATCGTCTTTCCATTATGGGGTGCATTGCTCATCCAGTTGACGCGAGCCTCAAAAACGCACAACAGCGTATAATAAAAGAGGCTTGAAAGATTGTAGAAACGAACTATATACACAAAACTGAATCAAACGATTGACGATTGCATTGAAATCATGTGCCGGTATCCGTAAAAAGCAATTCGCCTGCAAAAGCTTGCGCGTGGTAATTTACGCGACTCGATACGAAAGTACTACATTCATGGTAGTCTCCATCGGGGGCTCATCAGTTAACACTAAAACGACCAATTTAAATGCACTAGGTGGCATTGTTGAATCCGGCACACCATATAGACAAGTATCGCACAAAGATGTCTGCACATATACACAAATGCACAAAGAAAGCTTTTAACCTAGATTGCTTATGCCAGAGCTTGCACACTTTATAAGCAGTGTAGTTGCGCAGCTTTTTTGATGTAATGAGCTTGAAATACAAAACTGAGGAAATATTGATTAATCAAGCAAAAAGAGTTATTAATAAGAGTTAAGTTTTCCTATTTTACGTAGGGTATTCTTAGAGTGGTATTCCATTTGGATTCAAGCGATTCTTACTGCACATTCAGGAAATATCTAATGGAAAAGTTCAAAAACATTCTTTTATAATGAAGCAGTATAAAGTAATTTTTTTGTTGTCCTTTAAGAATGCTCCACATAGGCACAAAAGTTTTGATTACCAAGATAATATTTTCAAAATAGTCTTACTTCTCTGGACCAACCTTCCGATAGCTTCCATTCTTGACAATTTGGATACAAAATAACAGCATTACTAAGTATATAATAGCAATTTATTTTAAACACACGAAACTGTTTAAAGCAGTATTTAGCTCACAAGGTTGTTTTTCCAAGGTAAAGAGCTAAATAGGAAAATTTGATTATTTGTGGCAATGCTCGGGTTGTCCCGAAGAGAGCCTGCGAAAGCTTGCGCGTGGTAATTTATGCGACTCTATACGAAAGTACTACATTCGTGGTAGTCTTCATCGGGGGCTCATCAGTTAACACCAAAACAAGCCCGCTGGTTGGCATTTATGTGTATGTAAACACACATTTTAAATATTTGTTCAAAATAAACATCTAAATCGAACTATGTTATTTTACCGTAATACCTTTGTATCTTTAAGACCACACGCACCACCAGGGTTCAGTAGGATTGCGAAGAAAAGGTGGCCAGTGTTCACCCTCAAACAAGTATAAGCGTCTCTTACTCATGCTATTCTGTTTAATCTGTTTTACGGAAAGATGTTGAACAACACAATACAGAACAGTTCGAAACGGTAATCGAAAATTCACTTAAAAATTGTTTCTTAAGTGGTATCTCGTTTTTCCGAAGCGTGGGAGCAGAGCTAAGTTGTGCGTATAAACATAGAAAACAGGATCATGTGAAAAATAGCTGGTATGTCTCTTATCAGTATTTTTCAGTAAAGGATAGGACTTCGACGAATATGAATGTGGATAATCTCATATCATAATTTTGGAATTAAATGTCTGCTAAAGAAACCAAAAGGCCTGAGATGAGTCAGATTTTCTGTTCGTGGTCAGTAGCGCAGAATTCAGCGGGTTGAATGACATGCCACTGAGCATGCAGCGATCAATTTAAATGCACTAGGTGACATTGTTGAATCCGGTAACCTATATAAGGACATATGACGCCACCTGAGCGATATTTCTAGTAGAGACTGACGAAGAAACAAGCATCTCTCGGCGATCACAATTTCGAATACGTACGTGTTGCATGTATAGCGTTACTGAATAGCGATTATACGATTGGACAAAATAGGATGTAAGCATAGTATCAAAATGCTATTTGGTAAACGGTCATGTTTGGAGCCTCGATGAACCGCCTTTCCCACTAAAGTACTATATTACTAAAGTAACATACACCACTGGGGCTACAGGACGAGCCTAATAACGTCAAAATAATGTTTTGTTGAGTATGCTTTCTTAGCTCGTTGATGCAGTCTATTACGTTCCTCGAGGTGCTCACTGAAATTGAGTCAAAGATAAGTAAGCATCGCACTTCTTTAGCAAAAGTTTGGCCCATAGAAACTTGTTGACTAAAGTGAATTTTTTGCGTTCCGTTTGCCTATGACGAGTTCTAACTTTTCTCTCGCTCGGTTTCTCCGAGTAAAAACATCTCACAAGCCATATGAGACCGGCTAAACCGCTTTCAACACAGCCTTCCTGTGCTATAAGCTCCAACCGTTCGACCCTAATAATGAGTGTTGCAAGAACGCAAGTTGGTCAAGGCCTTCCCTGCCGAGAATAGTCTTTTTCTTCACTGTTTGTTTATGAAGGGGAACGCCTTCCAGTATGAAAAGACATGTGTATACTAAACAACTCTAAACAACTCAAACAAAATGCAACGTAAAAAAATTTAACATGAAATATTTACGATATGGAGATCATTCTTATTGTGACTGGCATTAAGGAACGTCTGGACAATTGTTACAGCTGTATCTAAAAAAATGCAAGCGAAACCAATATTTGTCGAACGAAAGTATATAAAATTTCGATCATGGCATTCCAAGCACCTCAAATACATTCATTTTTAATAAAAATGTGTTACGTATCCTTTCGCAAACATTATTGCTCACTGAATGCACGCATGTTCACCCCAATGTAAGTCCAAATGGCTTTTCAGAATGTAGAAGTATTAGCGAATAGCGTAGGGTTGTCACATATTTATGCCAAACTAATGAAATTCGCCTCCATATATACTATCATTTATACATTTTCGGCTAAAGTAGACGTAACTGTCTATGCGGGGCCTTAGGCGCTTATCTTAGCTTTGGCTGAACCTACACAGATTTCAACAGGAGGTACACCAATTTCGGATTTTGTTTGTTAGCACAGTAGCGTATGTTCTCTTATAACTCAAAAAATGTTGCGACTTTAAGCATCCATTGAAAATAAACATATGGTAATAAAAACAAGTGAAGCAAGTTAGCATTGCAACCACATAAGATCAGGCACTTCGAATTCACACTTAGGTTGAATAGCACTTCAGTATCTTGCAACTCCTTGTTTACATCCGCTTTGACATTAAATTTCATCTAATTTCCGCACCAAATAAACTTGTGCTAACTAGTGCACGACAGTAATTTATCATAGTCGTATATGTACTGGCACAGTTTACAGGATTTATATAATTCAGTGAAATTTTGAGCGTAAAACAGCGCCAGCTTATCCCCTATATATATATATAAATATATATATATATATAAATATGTATGTATATATATATATATATACATACATACAAATATAATTTAGAGTTAGGAAAGGTCGTTGAGAGACTCGCGTTTTCAGCGTTGAGCTACAACAGCTAGGAGCCACAACGGTTTTTACTGTAGTAAAACTTTTGGCTCAACGTGAGATATCTGGGAGAGCGATATAAGTGACGTGGGTGATATCTTTCAAGAGAGTTTATGACCTCCGACGTTCGCGGCTATAAAACTCGTAAAATGGACCATTCATTACTACTCGGGAAGGTGGGTCGCACTCCAATGACAAGATCTTCACGATACATAAAGAAACCGGTCATTTCTTACCACGACAGCACACCATATAGACAAGTATCGCACAAAGATGTCTGTACATATACACAAATGCACAAAGAAAGCTTTTAACCTAGATTGTTTATGCCCGAGCTTGCACACCTCATAAGCAGTGTAGTTGCACAGCTTTCCTGATGTAATGAGCTTGAAATACAAAACTGAGGAAATATTGATTAATAAAGCAAAGAGAGTTATTAAGTTTTCCTATTTATGTAGGGTATTCTTAGAGTGGTATTCCATTTGGGTTCAAGCGATTCTTACTGCACATTCAGGAAATATCTAATGGAAAAGTTCAAAAATATTCTTTTATAATGAAGCAATATAAAGTAATTTTTGTGTTGTCATTTTAGAATGCTTCACATAGGCACAAAAGCCTTGATTACCAAGATAATATTTTCAAAATAGTCTTATTTCTCTGGACCAACATTCCGATAGCTTCCATTCTTGACAATTTGGATACAAAATAACGGCATTACTAAGTATATAATAGCAATTTATTTTAAACACACGAAACTGTTTAAAGCAGTGTTTAGCTCACAAGGTTATTTTTCAAAAGTAAAGAGCTAAATAGGAAAATTTGATTATTTGTGGCAATGCTCAGGTTATCCCGAAGAGAATAAGTTTTTCTGCGGCTCCACGGCCGACTTTGTTCCACCCACCACCTAGTTCACTTGTCTGTACAAGAGCAAACCCTCTAGTTAAAGAACTGCCCTTTCGTGTGGAAGCAGAGCTTGGTTAGGCTCTCTCAAGAGACTGACGTTAATTGGCAACTTCCATGCTACTCCGTTCTGCTTTTTTGGACTACTGTGCTGTTTTGCTTGACAGATACGGCGGGCAAGGAAAAAGTGGCATTAGAGCAGCTGGACCACCTGCGCCGCTACATGCATGTTACCGACATCGCATCCCTTTCGGGTATCTCTCAACTGCCCTTGAAACTAACCCTACCCAATTCAACTAGAGCTCGATACGTTGTTATCTGTGCGGGCATTTCCTCTAAATGTGATTTTGTCGAGGTATTTCTACTTGGTTCTCAACTGGTCAAGTTTCATAGATTGGCTTCTCGCGATTCAAACGGCATTTTTAAGATCGCGTTATTTAAGCGTGCATAATACTTTGCTCCATGATAGACAGAGCCGAAGAAAAGGAAAGGCCCTATACGTTTTGCATCATAGCATGTTGTAATGAACGTGGACTTAAAAGCAATTTTGTTTACTCATATCTTACTATTTATTGATGTTTAAAAAATTATAGATGATTATAACAACAATGACAATGCTAACATTTTGTTGATGCTAGCATAACTTTTTACGTTAGATTTTGTACGTTGCACATTCAAGAGTTAATAATTTACGGGCTATACAATTCACCAAGGAAGGACTCGGTCCCCAAAGGGACATATTTGGCTTTTGTCGTACTGCACAACAAGGCTGATCTATTAACATGAGAGAACACTCCTTTTAGGCTTGCCGGTGACGACTGATGCACCGTCATTTCTCGGATCGCGTTAGCAAAAACAGTCACTCGTTTAATAATAATAATATTATTAATAATAAATAATTAGTAAAAGCAGTCACAACAGCATTTTCGCTAACATAAAGCTGATATATTTGTTGAAGGTCTATTCCTCGTTTTAACGGATGACCCTATAGTCATATACATATCTATACATTTGCGCCCTTATTCCTGCATCGATACACACGCAGACACCCACATGTACTCATCACTCTGCGCTGAATTTGCAGCTACCTTGAATCGGTTCAAATGTTACGGTTAGGCTGCCGTAATGGTCCGCCTCCTATATGCATCTGATGCTTTTTCATGCGCGAATGTTTTGAAGTATACTTCTACTAGGATAGGCGAAACGAAGGGACGTTGACCCGTCTGCCCGCAAACGCAATTCAGTTCGAACGCTATAAATCCAAATAAAGACCAAACTGCTACGATAGCGAAATGACTAACCGCAAATCAATAGTAAGGTAACAAGTTCAAATTCTAGCAGTAATATCACCACAAAGTTACATTCCGTACCAGTAAATATTCACATTGGCCTGCACGTTGCAACTGACCATGGCTTAAATGAGGAAATATTGTGATTGTCATGTACTTGTCGCCTCGGCGGTATAAGGGAATTAGTTATCGATTGAAAATAAATAGCAAAACGCGAGTTTAGTACTTACAAGAATCAAACCACAAGCAAGCTCAGACGCTGTTAGGCCACGATGGCATCTGATGAGTTTTGAAGCCATTTCCGAGGTTGCAAAACTTCGTCGGAGTATGTAACTTAATCAAACTGAAGATCAGCTTAGTTTAGGAGCAAAAAGTGCTAAGTAGTTACTATAGATTTCAGAATATTCAACCGAATACTCATATTTGACGTGTTGCACGTTGGCCTATTACTGATTCCCTATTCGTTTTTCATATTTCTTTTATAAACATATACTCCATTTTGGGTTAATGTGGCTGATTATATGACTCTGTGATGAATGGAGATTGCGTAATTGTAGACTCTTGGCATTGCAGTGATGAAATTGCGTTAATCAGCAAGGAGGGTAATACCTGTATAAGCTTGGTCATCATGATAACCGGATTTGGTTAAGCAGCCATACCAATTATTCTATAAATTAGTGTTCTAACCTTAATTTTTGTAGCATCTTTGTGACTTTATAGCCGCTGTTCAACCTTTGCTATAAATTTAATTATGCATCAGACAAATAACAAAATCAATTTCACATATGGAATATACTCACAGTATAGCTTCGGCACAATGAAACAACATGTCGTCGCAGACGAATATTGTGTGCTTAGTCCAAACTTTATATGTGTTTACAGATAGTATGCGCTTAAATGATAAATTTGCCGATATATTAAAAGAGTGGAACTTTTCTTCATTTTTTTTGTCCTTATGGAACTACTGAGCTTAGCAATTATCGAAGCGACCTTTTTCTTCTTTCAACAACGATGTATATCACATAACGTAAAAGTTTGACTTGTCTAGTTCCAGAGCTAGCTAGATAAATAACACACTGTTTGGCATCTAAAGACTATATGCACGTGGAAATATGTGTATTCAGCTCAAAACATGTAAATTTGTTTATAAAATGTTGGCAACTAATTAACTCGAGAACGATACAAAACTAAAGTTCTTGCGGAGCTTGGTGCTTTCATCGTTCAAATAGAAGTGATAAAAACTCTGGTCTGTCATATCATTGTGCACGTATTACACGGATGTCACGGCCTTTTCTGTACAAATTTTAAGGCCGATGAGGTCACGGCCTTTTCTTATAGCTTAGAGTGCTGTTTAGGATCATAGATTCCTGCAATGTGCCGGGCGAGGGCCGCTTTTTCGTAATAAAGATTCTCCACTATGCTAAAGTG